>JAQGAF010003387.1:0-17852 GCA_034687865.1 Kryphioiulus occultus
ATGAGGTTCGGCATGTTTCGGCATCACATCACGTGCACCATCTAGTGCACTGAAGCGGTTAGCCACCGTAATGCCTAAGGCACCAGAGCCATCCACATGCCGCCCCCCACGAGACCTCCCAGAACCCCTGCGCCCACCAACCACCCTCCATGGACCTGCACCATGAAATGCATCTGTCTGGGCAGACTGCTCCCGAACAGAAGTGTCCACCCCAACAGCTGCATCCACCATTACCTTTACAGGAGGCAGCTCCAACTCGGTCTGACAGGCAACATCAAATGTTGCCACTCCAGGTCGGGAGCCCATGAATTCAAGGACCAAATCCTTGAATTCCTGGAACTCCTTCCCCAGAGCAGAGACATCGTTTGCAGCCCTGGCAGAACGAGTCATAACTGACCCCTTTGGTGTAGCATGTCGCAGAACCATGTTAGCTAATTGTTGAGCCCAATGAAAAAGTTCGGAAAAATGCGATTTACGAAAATTTACAAAATTCGAGATATTTCAAAAAGTTTTTAACTAATCGCAAAAATAATTACCCCACTGTGTTCCTGAGAGTCTCCTGCAAATTTTGGTACCAAGATATAAGCTGGATGGCAAAAAATTCACGATTTTACAGGCGGATTGTGAGGAGCACAAAAAAAAACGTGACCACCTCTACGTGAGAACCACGTGCATCCTCAACTCGATTCAATAGAGAAATAACAAATACATTGCAATTGGACTATAATTCATACCAGTTAATTGTATTATCCTTCATTCATCTGGGAATAATAGGCAAATGCAGGGCTACTGGCAGCCTGCACTTTGAAAAATCATTCAGGATCAAATCCAATGTTTGATCCATCGATTGGTACTAAAAACAGATGAAAATTAGTTTAAAATTGGTTTAAATTTTGGCGATTTGCTTTGGGAATGCCAGGAATGATCAAACTGCAACATGCATGGAAGCTGGATGCGTAGAGAACCAAGCATAATACTAGGAGTGATAAGCCAATCATTTTTCGAAGCACGAGCTCAATGGAGTACCATTGCATTTGAGCTACAGTGCGTACCAGTTCGGCTCCAGTAAGGCAGCCTTCGAGCATTGCTTATTGGGGAAACTGTGGTACGGGCCTGAGGGGCTGACCAGCGTTTATGAATGTTCACCTGGCTGTGTGCCTATTAGGGTTTTCTCACAAGGCCGCTATTAAAGTCATGCCTGCTGGGAAGTCACTACGTCATGTGACGGGTTCCGATGGCAGTGGCAGGAAACTGGGGGAATTAAGCTTGAGAACCTGTGGGGTGACTCATAAAACAGAATGTTCCTATTTTACATAGTACTTTTCGGACGTCCCACTTTAGGAGTAATGCTACCCGCCCCAACTGTTCTCAAACTCATATTCTCACCATGTGATACGTCACATGATGTAGTGGCTTGCCAGATAATGGATCAAGATCAAGTTTAGAAACAGCCCTATTGTATTTCACTGATGTCAACAGATGTGTTGTTACTATCAACAATCCAGCCCTCATATACATGTAGTGTTTCAGAATCAATCTGACGATTTGAATTTGGCACACTTCAACATTTTAAAAGGTAATTTGTTAAGTGGATTTAATTTACGGAATGAAATTAGTGCAATATTTCTATGCCCATTGTTTTTTTAGGAAATACAATTTCAGAAGCCGAGTGGTTGAACGTAGAGAAGATCTAATTGAAAAAAAAAGAAAAGAAAGAAGAATGACTAATAGGTTGCAGCCGCAAAACGTCCTGCAATTCTGTTATTTTTTTCCCCAAAATATTTACATTTAAATATTAAGCTACCAAAAATCTTAACAAATTTACAGTAAACTCATTTTAGAAAAAAAAGCAAAAACTTTCGGAACTGAGCAACCTGAACAACATTACTGCTTTAATTCCCCATTGCGATCAGCATTCTGATACAGTGCACAATTGCCAGCCATGTAATCATCAGAATGCTTTACTATCTAAAATTACACATATTATATGCATTTGCATGGACCCCAACCCCGTACTACACACTAGCCTTTCACTTATTTAGCACAGGCTGATCGTTGATGTACTTGTGATGTATCAGATGTGAGTGTATCGGTTTTATCATAAATTTCTAACGTTTTCTCGTGACTGGACACGTTACAATGACGTAATCGCTTCCAAACAGCTTACTTTAACAACAGCCCAAAAGGAACTCAACTCATTCAAACCAGCAAAAAAGACAAAACCAACGCATGTTAAAAGGAGCAAAAAGCTAAAATGAATAATTGGTTGAAATGTACTTACCTTAAACGTCCATCACGAAAGCAGTCTGCCAATAATATTGGAAATTCAGCTAATGTAGACATGGCGAACAGCTTCTTGCTTTTTATTTTGACACATAGCTAGAAAAATAGACATCAAATGTAATTCAGTTCTTCAAAACAAAGAACCATTCCTATTATTCAAATACTTGAAATACAATATAGTACAGGGTGGTCCAAAGAAACGGGGAATTGTAAAAGGGTAAAATAAAACCTTTACTATGAGATGGGAAGTAATATTCGTACCTTGTCATCAGCCAATTTATCAACCAAAAACGAGTGTTTATCAGACCAATTCGAAGATATTGTGGATTTTGATGTTGTATATTTTTGCCCACCTAAACGTAGACTACACCACCTTTCATCTTCATTTTTTCCACCTGAAAATTTGCAAATATAATTTAAAAAAACTGAACTCAGAAAGTCTTCAATCCTGCATCAATAAGAAATAAGAAGCACAGATTATGGCTTCCAAGATTGGCAATGCTATGCCCATGAAAAATAATTGCCATCCGATTCAAATCCATTAGAGAAGATGGCATGCATTTTCGTGTGATTTGAAGATATTTGAATTGATCCCAATCAATGCTATCAGCATCAAAGTGTCATCATAAGATTGTGATCCAAATGCAATGATGTTGGTGACATCAACAGCTATCGGCCGGTGGCAATTAGTAGATGCGTGCATAAGCTGTATGCCAGCCTGCTAAGAGATAGGTTGCAACAGGAACTTGAGGCTTGTGGAAGGTTGGTCAGCTTTCAGAACGGCTTTCAGAAGGGCAGGCGGGGTAGTGACAACTTGTTTGACATTACTAAGCTGATGAAGGTTGCCAAGAAGCGAGGCAAACCACTGTATAGGGTGAGGCAAAAAGATGTTAACTCCTGAAACACCGCATCACTCACGTCATCGCTGGAATTCCTGCCAAAATGGCCCAGAGGGCCTTACAAACAACAATAGACAGACCCCATAAGTACATTGAGAGGGATGGGTGCCAAATTGAAGCCCTGTAACCAAGGAATTCCAGCAATGAAGTGAGTGATGCGGTGTTTCAGGTGTTAACAACTTTTTTGCCTCACCTTGTATATTGCCTTACTCGACATCAAGGAGGCCTTTGACAATGTTAAAAGGGGTATTGCTGGTAGGTCGTGATTGACTATGGCATCACCAGAGCCCTGGTGTTGGCCATTATAGCCCTGTAGAAGGATACAACTCATCTAATGCAATGGGGCGAGATCAAGACTGAGGGTATTAGGGTGAATAAAGGGGTCAGGCAGGGATGCCCCTTACCATCGGTGCTGTTCTTGATGCACATCAATGAACTAGGGGTGATGCTGCAGGGGGTCAGGTTTGGGATACACGATTGGGGCGACTAAACTTCCCAGCCTGATGTTCTGTGACGATGTTAACCTACTATCTGAGGATCAGGCGGAGTTGCAAGGGCTCCTGGATGTGGCAGGGGAGTATGGGGTAGACTTTCACTAGGAATATGGTGGAGATAAATCGGCTATTTTAGCTGTCAACGGGAAGTGGATTGTGCCAGCAACACAATCTTGGGTGTTAAGCGGCCAATCCATTGGTCAGGTCACCCAATTCGAGCTGAGAGGATCAGGTAAAAAGGGCCGTCGTATAAGTGGGTTGCTTCGTCATCTCACCTTCCAGTCGTATTCCAAGTACGAAAAAATTCAGTGAGTGTGGAAAGGAGTGGGAGTCCCTAGCATTAGATACGCCAATGATGTGCTTTGCTTTGCTCCAAATGGAACAAGGAACTGGAACAGGTGCAGAGTGTGAATGCCAGGACAGCAGTAGGGGCCAACAGCTTCAATGCAGTTGAAGCCCTGCAAAGTGACCTGGGCTGGTCCAGCTTTGATGCATGGGAAATGGTCAGCAAACTGACCTACCTACACAGGTAGTGGATCCTTGACAAATCTAGCCTAGCAAGGCTGGTTTATGAATTGCTCAGAGGATGTGGGCGGACATAGCTGTGGATGCGGAGGGTAGAGCGAGTCGGGTCTCGTTTGGGGTTCGACTTGTTCAAGAAAGGACCATGGGCAGTCGGATCAGTGGATTAGGAAAAGGGTAATCGACTGGGAACAGCAGACTTGGACGAAAGTGATGGAGGGGAAAAGCACGATGGTGGTATATCGGAACAAACCAGCCATTGCAAGAGGTGATATATGACAATTCATATGCCAGCGTGCTGCTGTTCGGGGCAAAGACAGGGTCGATACCAATGCAAAGAATCCACAAGTTTTGGGATGTCGATGTAAGATGTGATTTGTGCGCTAAAGGAGAGGAGGACATAACGCATGTCCTCACTATCTGTGAGGCCTTCACTGTGAAGTACCATTTCTCCTGTTCAATCTAACAGCATTATGAAATTGTTGCATGCATGTGAACCAGTGCATATGACAGTGTTCCAGTAATCAGGGGAAATGCCGACTTCCCCAGGTTAATTAGTTCACATTTGCAAATAAAAGTTTTCTATTCTGTATTTCATAACGCGGCTAGATTTTCCTGGAGAAATGGTGCGTGTAAGTGAGGCTTCAGTGTGATTTTTACAGTTTTAGTTTATTAAGTGTGCTTTGTACACGATACCAATCAATTAAATGAAACATGATTTAAACTAATTTGAGTATCATCTACAACTTTCAAAATGTGGCTTGGGGTGTTTGAGCAACTGTTTAGAATCTGAAATTGCAATGAATCTTAAAATGAATTTTAAGGTGGTGTTTAAGGGCAAAGGTCACTTGACCATTGGGTTGCCCACGGTCCATAATCTGTAAATCAGTCATCAACTTCAATTTGCATTGGGACAATAAGGAATAAAATTACCTCTCCAGTCATTCTGCCATACCAGGTATAACAACCATTCACAAGTTATGCATGCTGTATACTTTGGGTCATGAATGTTGTTGGACAGTAAAAGTGCCCTGCATATTTAAATACTTTACCCATATATTTTAAATATAGCATAAAGTTCACATGTATGAACATACCAAATACCAAATTAAACCAAGAATACCAACAGCTTTTGATGATATTCTGTGCAGACCATGACATGGCCCTCTTCATCTTAAACTGACATGACACTTTTCCTGGTGTCAATATTTTGTTTGCCATTTGCCACACAAGGGTTCATACCAAAATTTGCAACTCAATTTCCCTGACTTTCCCCTGACCAAATCTTATCAATTTCCCTGATTTATTAAATAAAGAATATCACTGGTAAGTAAAATTAACTTTATTTTCCACACTTTGCCCATTCACTACATGTATATAATATTTTTAAATTTTTCACACGCATATATCTGATTTGTTTCATGGTTTTAATCTAAAATTTTTGAAAAGTAATTCGCATCTTCATTCGCCGCTACCCGTAACACGCCGTAGGTAAATTTTAGCAAAAATTAGATAACAAAAAATCCAAAAAATTATATGGGTGTTAATATTAACATGAGAGCAATACCCGCAAATTAACACTTAAGAGAACGCCATAGACGTAATTTTTTTAAAAACTACTGGAAATAACGAATTGTAGTTGTAATTTATAGGGTGCTTTTCACAAAAATTAATTGAAAATTAAAACTTTCCAGTCACAAATTTAAAATTCAAAATTTTTTGAAAGTTTTCCTTCTCTCCCACCTAACTTTCCCTGACTTTTTGGGCAAAATGTCCACATTTCATTTCCCGGACTTTCCCTGACCACATTTCATTTCCCTAACTTTCCCTGAACACATTTCATTTCCTTGACTTTCCCTGACGGTATCAACCCTGCACATATACATGTATCTCCGACAGTAACTCCTTCTTAACTAACTTTCTTCTCAGAGAACAACACATTTACCAAGAATTACACTGGTTGATAAGTTACATTTTACAAAACTGGAGTCACTTCACAATGATGGTATCACTCGCCATATTCACCAATTCATGGGCACTTCGAATGCATGTTTCTGGGAATGTTTCACTGCTGAGCGTTCTGTAACTGACCAAATAATTTGTGACCACACGTTTTTTATTTTTGTGAATTAATAAAATGTACGGTTTCTTTTAAAACAAACGTGCCTGATAAGCTTCATTTCTTACATATTCTTGGATTTTTTAAAATTTTATTTTATTTAGCCTTGCACCATTTTCATGGTGTCCAAATACTTCAATGAAAGTGAGGTTTTTAAGTAATTTTGCAGTTTTATGAAACACTAAATATAGTTTAAACCTAGTAAAACCGCAGTATTTGTGCAGTAAACCTGTATATTTGTGCAGTCAAAGTAAAGGAATTATATAGTTTTTATTGCAGTTTTTCTTCTAGTTTACATTAAAAAAAACTGCACTTCTACTACACTTAAGTGTTTCATAAAACTGCAAAATGACTTCAGATTTGTGCCTAAAATTGCAGTTTAGCAGTTTTTACTTCAGACTTCACTTTTGAAAACTGCAGCTTTACAGCAGAATTTTTTCTCCTGGGATGATATAAAGAAAGGGTAACTTACTAGGACTTGCACATTTTCCGCTTTTATGAAGCCATCCAATTGTCACAGTCAAAACACCTTCAGCTAAATCAAGACAATATCGTGAATAAAACTTATTTTCTATCAAACTAAGAATGTCAATGCAAGAAAGTTTCATGGCAGTGAGTTATGAGAAAATTCTCAAACAACTTTGCGTCATGCTTTATAAAACTGTTAAAAATGGAAGCCAACTTTAAACGACAAGTTACGAAAACTAAAAATTGTCAGTCTGTTAACAATGCCTTGATAGAATTATATGGTATATGTGAAACTATGCCATAGAAATAACCACGTATTAAGTAGGGTAGTACTTACCGAAGGATTTACAAGACCTTTGAGCAGGTAGTGGATAATCCATAGCAGAAAAATTTATCTCTAATCGAAATGGGTCCACCACAGCTTCAGTTAATATACCCATAATAAATGAGTTAAACCAGTTCCTGATACCTAGATTAGCTGTCATTTCAGGTGTAGTGCCCAAAAACTTGATATCAAATGCAACTTGTGGTCTGTAAATAGATTCGGTATGATATATTTAAATACATTTAATTTGTTATAAATTCCAAATTTACTGATGAAATAATCTAGGCTTACTTTTCAATGAATGTGACAGTAGCTTTGCTGATATGTGGGAATGCTGCATCCATGCTAAATTGCATAGTTGATTGAACAGTGCCAGTAACTTTCAAGTTTTCAAAAACTAAGTCGACGTCCAAGCTAGATCAAGAAAGATAAATAGCATTTGAAGGTCAGCAAGAGTACAGCGTCCACACTCTTCTGTATATAGAAAAATATTTTTCTGTATATAGAATTATTCTGTATATATTCTGAAATTTCTAATCAATATACTTGTACTACTATTATTACAATCTGAATTAAGATATATGTACTATACAGTATTTGTTAAAAAATTTATAAAATCTTACCCTGGTGATACAGTAGCAGTAAAAGTCATCTTAAAATCTGGACAAATGATACCGACATCGGCTTGTACAATTATTCGGTATTTAACTGAATGAACAATATCTGACATTTCTGATAACGACAAGCCATTCGGTTTTGAAGAAACTGGTGGAGTGTTTGAGCAGTTTGTATCGAAAGCAAAAACAGATGTGATAAATGGTGTTTTGTCTCCAAATGTGCAGCTTTTCAACCTCACGGATCCTAAAGTAAAATGAACATAATGAGCATATCGTAATGATTTCATTCAATAAAGAAACTGCAATGATTACACACAAAACAAGGTATAATAATTCTAAAACAATTTTGCCAAATAACCATCAATAAGCAGCACAACATATAGGCCTATAGGAGGCTTGCAATAAAAGTTATGAATACTGTCTTTATAAAACTGTACGAGGGTTGGAATGTTAATTTTGACAGCACATCTGCAGCATGGTCGCGAGAAGCAATACTCCGATGTCACTTATGCCAAATGTTTGTTTGACTATCTAGCATGAATCATTGTAAAAGACCTACTCACACCACTTAATGCACCTGCGCTGGTCTATTAGATATTTTTTGAAAGGTATTTTTCCACTGGTAAAAATTGAAAGCACGCCGAGGCATGGTGACTGGTGCAATACAGTGCAGGAAGGTGGTCACAGTCAGGATATGTGCAGAAAACATTTTAATTTCACGACGTTTTATTTTCCATGATGCTTCTTCAGGTGCTATGACAGAAAACACTCAAATTTGTGGGGGACTACCCATAACGAAAGGACGAAACTCTTCCAGAAAATTGCAAACACTTACATTAGATTAAATACAAATTAAAAGGTTAGAAAGGGATCAGGGTTTTGATTCCTTGATTTTCCTCACATTGACTCTTTTGTCGTAAAATGTGGGTCTGGAAGGGTAAGCGCAACGAGGAAAACAAGGGTGTAATTCCTTTATCCCGCAATAATAATTTTAACTTGCGAAAACCATCAATGTCGACTTGTAAAAGCAGGTGCTTGAATTGGCATAATGTGTGAGACAGCAGTAGGCAGCTCACAGTGCCCGTCACCCCGACCTCCGCAGCTCCGCACGCAGCGAGTTTTCCCAGGGGGAGATAGCTACGTGCGCTGAGCGTTCACGGCAGGTTTACCTTGGCTCGCAGCCGAGGCCATTAACAGCCCAGGCGCATGGCAAGCGTGTGTCAAACGAGCCAGACAGGATCATCCCACAAGCACGAGTTCGTCTGGCTGGCAGGCTATTTAGCCACGTACAGGTGAGACTCAGGAGAATAGAGGCAGCAGCTAGCACTCAGGACAGACTCCCACTCAATCCGGTCAGGCAACAGCCAGATTGAAGGTGCTAGGCCTAAGCCTACACGTCTGCTCACAGCTGAGCTTGGAGCACAGGGCTTCAGACCAGCCAAAACCAGATACCAGTCCTGCCTGACTAAAGGAGGACCAGACTCCCTTAAGGGAGTGGGACTCCCAGACTTAGGGTATCCAGGCAGCCTTTCCAAGGCGCCTGAAGACAGAGCTCTCTTGCTGAGTCTCTCTGTAGGCAGAAGCAGTTTCCCCGGACATCCCACCTGCAGATGACTGAAGACCCGGTGAGGGATTCAATCCCGGGGATCTCCATTCACCACCCCACTAAGCCAGTACCCAGGCTTCGGCCTGAAGGGCGTACTCCTTCCGGAAGACGCCACTATTAGTTATCCGAGCAGACCGCTCGAAGGACGACGACCGGACCAGGACGCCGCCATCTTGGACGGGCCAGTCAGGCAAGCCACCTGACAGGGACAGGAGTCCCAAAGACCAGTGAGCCTATATTTGAGTTTTCCTTTTTCCACTGCTCTAACTGTCCAAGTGAAGGTTTTACTGTGAAATTAAACAGGTGTTTTATCATGACTTATGGGGGAAAGTCCAACAGTCAAGTGTGTGAAATTTGAAACTTATTATTAATATTCCAACCACATGTACATGCAGGTCTCATGTGACGTCTATTTTTTTTAATTAGTTACATGTACATTTAATGTGACCTGCTTCAAGTTTTACAAATTAATTGTTCTGATTTTATATGACTGGCAATAATGAAGTAATCCTACCTACCTAACATAGGAAGAGGTGCCTCATTAATAATTGGTTCGATATTTGCCTTCAGCCAGCTGAATATTGATGTCGAGCTGAACAGCCACCTATATATAAAAGAAATAATATTGATGAAAATCTTAGTACTAAACAGCAAACAACAAATTAAAAGAAATGTATTCCACCATCAACAGGTATACAAGATAATGTTAATTAATATATGTAATAGCCTAGGTCCCTGTGCACTCAATGCTTTTGTGACACAAGAGTGCACATTAGGAAACTTTGCTGCGCCATATGTCAACAGTCAGATTAGTCCAGTGCTATAACGCATTTTTGAATAATGTTTATTTCACCCACTGCGCTATACAGGGTGTTTCAGAGTTAATGACCCAGGCTCCCCAAATGTTTCCTGTGTCAAATATTTACATGCAACCTGTTATGTCCATTACAGTGGTCAGGGCCATGGAGTGACCTCAGGCTCATGGTCCACCAGATCAGATCTCCGAATCTATGCCCTTGGGGTTGTTGGTGGCAAAACAAGAAATGGAGATATTCATGTCCTGGTGACAACAAAAAGATGAGGCAATTTCATAAAGAAATACCGAAGAAATGACCTTTGACGTTTGTCATCATAATGCCTTGACCTGTGGGCGTAGTACACAAAGTACAGGGTGTTTATAAAGGTTCTTTACAACTTTAAAAATTCATAACCATTAATTCTAATTGAAGTACATGAACATTCTTTGGTTCATGTGATTCGCCAACTTTTGGGTTTAGTCCACTTTGACATGTGTACCTCTGGTGGCAGCTACGCCATTTATTCAGAACCCAACTCAAAAAGTCCAGGACCGTAATGCCATTGGCTAGAAGGGACCAGGCCATTGGGCCAACTCCGCCAATCCACCATCGAAAAGTTTGCGACCAGGACATCTTTCATCATTTATGCCCAAATTTGTGGTGCACCAAATTAATCCTTACCTGACTGTAGTAACTTAATCTCAGGTTACCATAAACTTTATTACACGGCTACAAGACTCGGTTGTGCACAACCTTACAGTTGGAGAGCCAGGCCCGAACTGCCTGCAAACCACTGTGACAGGTATGTTGCAACAGCCTGGGCAACATTCCAGGCAAGGGTCACAATGTGTGGCATACCAAGGAATGTGGACCACACAGTCACAAAGGTCACTCTATGACACTATCTCTCCACAATACAAGTTATGGCAAAATCAACAACAACACTGAGCCAAGCCATAACAAGTAATGAATTCAAGTGATCAACATTAGTACAATACACAACTCTTGTTAATGAAACCAATAATATAAATAGTAAAGCACATAATTAACAAAGGAACCCTTAAATTCCTAAATGGTGTGAATGTTTCCTAGATCGTGTTGGGTATCTATGCCCTTCTACACTGGTGAGGGAACTCCTTAGAGGTCCTTAACTGGGGTAGCTAAAGGGCTTGCATGCGCTACAGGGCTTGCTCCAATGAGCTGTCAGGTGATGTGGGAACTGCACAATGGGCAGGCTGAGGTTCACTTATGAAACCATTAACTGCAGGCACCTGGTGATCTGATCCAACTGGGAAAGGGGTAAGACCACATGACCTCATCACCAACAGCCAGTGTACACCTGAACACCAACCTTGTGCAGGATTCTCCCTGGAAGTCATTTGTCACCATGGCGGTAATTCTGCACCATAGCAGTGTCTCCCGGTTCAAACACCTGAACACCTGAGTAGTGTGGGCTCTATCTTGAAAAGACTTTTGCCTCATCTGGGCATGCTCAACTCTGATACGAAAACTAGGCCTAACCAGTGTCAAAGGTATGTGCAGAGGGCGCCGAAGAAGGAGACCAGCAGGGCATACCCTCGTAGTAGTGTGGGGGGTTGATCCGTTTGACAGCAGAAATTTAGAAATCAGCCATTGTGTCGGAAGCTGTGCAGCGGGCTTTCATCCGATCCAATGCTACCATAAACATAGTGGATGCGTTCTCATGGTGCTCGTGGCCAAATCCAGGACTGCAAGAGCACAGCAGGTGGTTCCTTTTGGCACTGCGTACAAGCATGACAGGCTCGCACGTTTGCCTCAATAACAGCATCAAGGCCTGGCCACCAAACATAATTCATGGCCAGCATATTCATTTGGCTCATTCCTAGATGTGCATCGTGAAGTAAATCCAACAACCTGGCCTGTAATGCCTCCAGAACGAAGACTCATTCCCCACAAAGACAGCCATTGTCAACGACCAGCTCCATTCTCTTCGGGAAATATGGCTGGAGTGCGGCAGCATCCACCGATGAAGGCCAACTGTGGATTGTATAAGCCACAGCACGAGCAAGGGTGGGGTCCCTGGCACTGGCCGCCCAGATCTGCTCAGAGGTAATTGGAAGATCCTCGAGGTAGCTCACCAGGAAGATTCCCAAGGACTCATTTGCAACTTGGCCAGGAATAGTTGACAACCGCGAAAGAGCATCGGCGTTTCTATGTGCATCTGAACGCTTAAACTTGACATCATAATCCTAGGCACTCAACAAAGTGCCCAGCGTTAAATACGTGCAGCCACCATCTGTGGAACGCCGTTCTTGGGACAGAAAATCGTCAGCAAGGCTTGTGATCAGTCTCCAATGTGAATTTCCGGCCATAGAGGTACTGGTGAAACTTCCTTATTCCAAAAATCAAGGACAATGCCTCACATTCAATTTGCGAGTAATTCCTTTGGCTTTTCGATAGGGTATGGGAAGCAAAAGCAATAGGTTGATCCAAACCTTCGGCTGTCGGGTGGCCCAGCACAGCACACAGCACACAGCAGATGCATCACATGGCATTTTCAATGGCATCTTTAAGTCGTAGTGAACCAGGATGGAATCGGACATAAGCTGAGATTTCCACTTGTGAAATGCTTCACACAGTCTCCGGTCCACCTCCAAGGAACATCTAGTTGTAGTAACGTAGTCATTGGCCTGACTGTATCGGTCAAGTTCTGGAAAAATTCTCCATAATAATAAATAAGTCTCAAGAATGACTGCAACTGGTCGACGTTAGCAGGCGTTGGCATCCTCTGTATCGCTTCCACCTTCTCAGCCATAAAATGCACTTCTAGTTTGTCGATTCTGTAACCAACAACATTTACACTAGTCTGGAAGAACCGACACTTGGCAGGATTCAGCACGACATTGAATGAAGCCAACCGGTTTAACACCAACTCCAACAACTTCAGATGAAACTCATCATCTTCTAATGCCGCCAATATGTCGTCCTGGAAGGAATTCGCCTCTTCGATGTCGGCCAAGATTTGATAGATGATTTCCTGGAACACTCCGGGACCAATCTTCAAGCCAAACACGAACCGAGTCGACTGAAATAGGCCAAATGAAGTATTGAGGGTCAAATACTCCTGATCTCTTTCATCGACCTCCATGAGGTTGTAAGCATCACTAATATCTGAGGTTCTAAATATCCGGTTCCCAGCAACTTTCACAATCAACTATTTAGGGATGGGGAGGCGATATTGCCTTCTCTTAAAGTGTGGAAGGCACCCAAAAAGCGCCACAAATCCTTATACGGTCATTCATAATAGGAATGGCCCACCTAGCGCTATCTACTTTCCGGAAATAACCCAAGGATACCATACGGTCTAGTACACGCTAGCATAGTTCTATCATGGCAAAAGGCATGGGTCTAGCCTTACAAAAAAACTGGTTCCTAACACTGATCCACGTTAATCCTAACTTTATAATCTTTAATAGGGCATTTTGCATTTCAAACAAACAACTAAACTTGTGCAACAATGCCTGAAATTGGGGTGGCACCTTCCCACAAATAACAGGTACTTCAGCAGGCTGACCACCTGATAAAGAAAAAAATCTCTTTCCAGTTCAATTGCAAAATAGATAACCATTCTCTACCCAATAATGAAGGTTGAGCTAAGTCGGCAACAAATAAATCAGCAGTAACACTTTGACTCTGATATGCTATACAGACTGTGGCTTTAACCAGGACTGGAAGACGACCGCCCATATAGCTCACCAAACCAACGTGGCATGGACTCAACATCTACAACTGGATGATGAATCAGATTGATGCAATGGTGTTGTTCGTATTCATAATGCACACTGATGGTCCCCAGCGAACCCCATCTGGTTGAAAGAAACCAATCATCAAGTGTAGTGGCGTGTGAATGTGTGGTGTGGATTGCATGACGAAAGGCTTGTAGGACTGACTGCCCAGCATTATTTGGACATGATATTACGTGTTAGATGAAGAATTGCAGAGGCAAATTTGTGGGCGACATAATTTATTCCACCTTGGTTTCTGTGACCATCTCGGTCAGTAGCATCGGGCAGAATGAAAAAGTAAAAAAATGGCGCCAGGGCAGAAAATTCTAGGCCCGGGTCAGCTGACCCCTGGGCAGCTCCCAAAACAATTACAGGGGGTCCCAGCTTACAGGGCACGGGGGATTCGAATGGGATAGCGGGAAAACCTTGGGAGACAGTGACTTACTGTCTCCACTGCTATCCTGGACCGCAATTTTGCAGGGGGACACAAACATATGTAAATTCACATAATTTTGAACAGGTTTCGTCCTCCTCACAAAAGGTAACAGGTAAGGACATCGTTCCTCATCACCCTTGCCCAAAATTTAGGATTTCTGTTGGTCACGCAATGACAGCATTAATCTCGTCACATGAATGCAGAGATGCATTGTTGCCAATGGGTAGTACTTCCAAACACGCTGTAAAGCCAAGGCAGGCAGACAGTCTGTGCACAAGGTTTGGCAACATTTATCACAATGTTTTCCTGTGTGGCAACTATTTTGTTGTCTTTTTTGGAGTCACTAGGGCATGAATATCTACATTTCTTGTGGTGCCACCCACCACCTAAAGAGCATAGGCCCAGAGATCCTACTCGGAGGACTATGTCTGGGGTCATCAATGATGATGTGCCTAAGGTCATTCAAAGGCCCCCAGACCACTAACATACATAAATGGTTGCATGTAAGTATCTGCCTCAGGAACCATTTATCAGAGCCTGGGTCATTAACATAAATCACCCTGAATGTCAACAGCCGGCTCATTCCAGTGCTGTAGCGCGCAGTTGAAAAGAGGTGGTTGGAATGTTTGGAAGGGCCGAGTTCGAGGCCCGGCATGTTTTCTTCAACATACTTTCGATCACACCATTACAATAGTTTGTCACGCGAAAACTCAACGACGATGTAGTTCAGTGGTCTATGCTAATCTTGAATTCGGTAGCTACGGTGTTTAATTCCCAGTATCGCCACAATTTTTTCACAGTGTTTTCATCCAATGATTTTGGGTTTACTGGTGTGGATTTTTGTTAAGTCAGGGTGATAATGCATTTTTGCTAGGATGGGTGGCATTATTATGTTAAAAATAAATAATTTCCCTTTTTTATATTACCACCACATCCTATTGCCACAGGGGTACAAGAATGCATTTGTCAAAAATATGCAAATATGGGTTTATTATGCACATTGTAAAAGAATAAATTGTCGAAAAAATGCATTTTCATGATTTTAAATCGAATATTTGGTGGCTGAGAACAACATTGTCAATCAATATATGCTGATGAGTCGAATTTTTTGCTCTTATGCACATTTAGAACAAGCTGTCTTCCCATCCTAACATGGGGTAAAAATAACATTTTACTAGGATGGGTGGCATTATTATTTTAAAAATAAATAGTTTCCCTTTTTTATATTACCACCACATCCTAGCGAAAAATGTATTATCTCCCTGACCTAACAACAAAATGTTACTTCTAAGCCCATATTAGGATGGGAGGACAGCTAGTTCTAAATGTACATACGAGCAAAAATTCGACTCATCTGCATATATTGATTGACAATGTTTTTCCCAGCCACCAAATATTCGATTTAAAATCAGGAAAATGCATTTTTTAGACAATTTATACTTTTACTATGAGCATAATTTGATTGGTCCTTTTTGCATATTTGGGACGAAAGGCCTTGTAATCAAGATAACCCATATTTGCATATTTTTGACAAATGCATTCTTGTACCCCTGTGGCAATAAGAGTATCTGCATGCAATTTTCCTTCCAGATGCTGATACCGCATATCCAGCAATATTGTATTTTTAATGGTAGTGGTGGTGGACGGAAACGAATCAACAGGGAGGTGTCTTGGGGCCAACTCTTATTCTTATTATTCATTAATGACCTTGCTAAATCACTTTCTTGTAGTTCAAAATTATTTGCAGATGATTCTGTGCTATATGACGAGGTCAGTGAAGTGGAGCCATTGCAACTACAAATGGGATCTTGACGTACTTGCCAACTGGTGTAGAACCTGGCAGCTCAAACTCTATAAGGAAAAGTGTCTGGTTATGAGCTTTTAACGAAAGAGGAAGAGCAGTTCCAGAATATAACCTGGAAGGTGTTCCTCTAAATTTTGGTTTCATCCATTAAATATTTAAGTATAACTATCATGGAAAATATGCAATGGAATACCAATTTCAAAAATACTACTGGTATAGCTAATCAACGTCTTAGACTTGTGCAACGAATTTTCAGAAATTGTCCCCAAAATGTGAAAAAGTTTCGATACAAATCATTGGTACGACCCCTCCTTGAATTTTGTTGCCCAGTATGACATTCGTACAGAGTGGGTCAAGTACAAGAAATAGAAATGGTTCAACGTAGAGCTGCCAGGTTTGTCACTGGCAAATTCCAACGAGATGAGTGTCACCTTGATAATCAAGGATCTCCAGTGGGACACACAGAGATCCAAACGGGATGCTTTTAGTATGAATCTCTTTGAAAAGTTTACTTTACACTAAACGCGGGAATTTTTAACGGCGGGGATTTTTAACGGCGGGAATTTTTAAACGAAACCACTGAGGTGGTAGAACTTGTCATGCCCATTAGCTCATGGAATTGCATGCCATTCGTGCAACTCGCTCAACCTCCTGCCCCACTACCACCAAACACCCACCCGACGTGTGGCCCAACCTAACCAGGCCACCAGCCCTGTTCCATCTACTTCCATTGCTCAAAAACCTAATCCTACAAAGTTTGGCCCCTGACTTCTCAAATATATTGGCATGGATTGTGCTTAACAGAAACCTGGGCAACCAGCCCAGTGTCTTTACCATTCCCTAACCATGCGTGCGACCAGGTGGGAGCAGCCAAACCCTCAAATAGAGGAAGGCCTTCAGGTGGGATTTTGATATCCTGTAACACATTAAAATATCTTCACATCTCAACAATTGCAAGCTCCCAAAATTCATCCCCTTAAACATCGATCTCGTTGTTGGGGCCAATACACTACAGGACTGAGAGACCCAGTCGGTAGGTTGGTATTGTCGCAGGATCCAAAAACATTCCAAGAGGCAATACAAATTGCGATCAAGGAAACTGCAAATGAGAATATGAGAAAAGAACAAATTCGATATGTTAGAATGATAGGAGCAGAAGTGAATGCCCTACACAAAGATCAAGATGGGAATGATAAAGATGAGCTAGGAGTGTTAGTAACCAGATTGGCTAAATTGGAATCAGCTTTAGCTAAGGAGAAAGAAAAAGGCCAAAATTTTAAACAAGTGAATAACGAGCCGGTCCAGCTTAACTTTGTAACCTGGAAAGATTCGATGGGAATGCCACCTGTTGACTGTATGGATTTAAGAGCCCATCAGTTCAATGGAAATGAGTGTCAGATCTGTGACAGACTTGGACATCAAGCTAAAAATTGTTTCCAGAGATATAAGCAGCCAAGGAATCCCCGTGGAACTGCTCAAAATTTGGGAAATCAAAGATTTACCCCAAAGTGCTACTGGTGTGGTCAGTTGGGACATTACGCTCGGGAATGTCGCCAGCAAAATAAATGTAATAGTTGTGGCCGAATGGGTCATTCAGCAAATACATGCTGGAAGAACCAAAATGGTCCAGTTTCAAAGAATGTAATTAAAACCACACAGCCAAAAAACGGACAAGTGGGGAACGACCACACGGTCCCGCAGTCCAAACAGTAGTAGCA
>JAQGAF010003388.1:0-17849 GCA_034687865.1 Kryphioiulus occultus
CGCCTTTTACTAAAGATTTCCGTGGAGGGGAGCAACTCAATGAGTCTATAGGCTAATTTTTGGAGTCCTGCCTTTTGCTGGTGAGTATAAAAGTTTGCAAACCCCTGCTCTACAGTAAGCTCCATTAAAGTTCGAGGTGGTTGAGTTGTAATTTTTTCATTTTAAATTTGTTGGAGATCTACGATTGGAAGATAGAACGTGGGAACACTCAAGGACGAGTCAGTAACCCATAATGTCATTAATAATAACCACTCAAATTCCGCTTGGTGGACCTTCTTTCTGACACTCCCAGTGATTTCATTCTTGGCCAGTTATTTAGTACGTAATGTCCGCTGTCCACCATAATGACCAAAATTGTCCCAAGACGCCGAATGTCCGCCTTTTCAGCATTATGTGCTTACTTTGTACTTGAACAGCGAAACAGGAGTGAATTGCGTGGGTGGATGGGGTTGGTGACATGAGGGTGGATGAGGCTGGACATCGTTCATTGGGCACGTAATGAAGTGGAAGTTGTTCACGATATAGTTTAGGGACTGAGATAAAAAATATATACATCGTGTTGGGCTTTGGCACAAATTTGGCCGCAAAACTAGAACGAATGGCTTTGGGCTCGGATCATAGTATGGCAATAAATTAGAGCCAAACAATAATGCGAAATATATGACCCAAATATATTTAATGAACAATTAATTGTACAACCGCCATTCTGGCACAAACTCGATCATGTCAACCGTTCCCTTTCGAAACATGTCCACCACTATTTTACCAGTGCAGTTAATTAGTGTCGATGACTCGATAAATTTTCTGTTTTCGTGACTTTTGGTAAATCTACAGGGCTAAATGCGACTCTTAATATTAATCAGCGACATTGCGTTATAGCGCTATTACGCTATTACGCGATCAGGTTTACAAATACGCATGAAAGGAACATTGAACTATGCTGCCCATATCGTAAATTTATTGAAGTGTCATGCTAAAAAATATCCGATAAACAGTATTCGGTATTTGCGCCGCATTTTAACTGCTTTACAAGAAGCTTATTTAACACTTTTTTGAAGATGATATATCGTGCGGTTAATGTGTTGAATACAATACAGTGTGTTTTGGATACATTGTGTAGTATACTTTGATAGCAATTTGCGCAGCATATGCTTCCAAATCCAACGCCTGTATTAATCGTTGAAACTACATGTACTGTTGTTTATTTTAATTACACTTAAATCACACTGGAAATATATTGTGTACAGCAGTTCCATGCCAGTATTTTCATCGAAAATTTAGAAAAACTACATTGTATTTTCAACCATTAGATTGACTCTTGTGCCAGAATATAAGAAATAACATCTGCTGTTAATTTTATTTCAAATCGAATTTGCTAGAACTGGATACTGCATTCCCTCGACAAAGTACATTAAGCTGAAATTTTGAACTGTGCTTTTTCATTTCTCCCAGGCTGTCACCATTACTTCGACCTCTAGCACCGCAAAATTGTACTATTGCACATTGGGGATTATTTTCACTGCAATATTGCGTCTGGGCAAATATGAAAACTTCTGAGGATTCGTATCAAGTCCTAAAAGTTCTGATGTGATTACTGGAAGGCGACGCTTCATGGAATCCAACACTACATAATATTTTTGATTCCAGTTATGGCGACGTTGAGTTTGCATGACGTTTTCCTTTTCTCCTCTGGTTCGATGCTGAGAACCTCAACGAGAGAATAAAATATAGTCATCTTGACATAGCGAAAATCCCCTTTAAATCTTAGCTTGACTCTTTCTGCGGTAAAAATGCAGAGCTCAGAAATGTGTACCCTTTTTTTGACTTTTAAATAATAAGCTTTATTCATAATTTAGTACGAATTTTGATTCAAGACGTGTCCTTCGCATCCCTCTGCACTCGACCTCGTATATGACAATAAATCAGTGCCACGCATCTCAATAAATAATAAGCGATAAGAAACAGTCCTTCCATAATAATAGTTTATACTGTATTCAGTCTTTTGTTCAGGAGATATTATTTATTCATTTTATCCATCACAATTCCAAATGCTTCTTTACACTAATCGGGTGTATGCAGGGTTTGCGCCCCCAAAGGGGCAAACGTGAGCCAAGCTCTCCAGAGTATTTGCTGTTAACTAACTTTATTGCTCATTCACTGACGCATGGTTTTCATTGCAATATGTATTCAAATTCTTATATTTTTTTTATTATTTTGGCTAATTTTGTTGTAATAGAGTATGTTACTCTATGGTTTCATTCCAGTCCTTATGCTCTTGGTGGAATTTCTGTAAGATAATCCTTGGCATTCTCAGCATTTCAACTAAGTGTAATCTCGACCTAATTTAAGAGCGTGTCAGCGATTAAGACTGCTATGATTCACCCTATAAAATTAATTGGACCATTTTGGCAATTAAATTCTTCTTGGATAATTTAGGGATAAAATCAGAGTAGACATTTACAGCTGAATTTTTATTCCACCTTATGTACAGTGTACGCCAACACCAAAATTGGAGGCTGAGTATAAGCGTGGTCATGTATCATGTAAATAATGTTTGAAAATAACATTCGAAGTGTGTAAGTTTATTCAACGGGGTTGGCAAATTCGTTTCTCACACATATTTAAGTGGCTTTATGCGAGTTTATTTTGAGAACTAATCGATTCAATGGCTTAAGGTGAGAGGGATTTATTTCTATTGGGAGATTACGCGCGATCATAAAAAGTTTGATATGAAGTGCTTGCTTTTATGATTGCTTTTTATCGATTCTCTTTTGTGTATAAATACTGTTATGTCAACGTTTTAGCATTTGACTATTTCAGGCACTTTTCCAAAGGGCCTAAGGCCACTTACCATTAAACCTTCTCGAACAAATAAGCCATGTAGGCTATGGGACGTGTCGTAAACTGTTGCAATGCCTAGGTCTAGCTTTGATTAAAAATTGATTAGAAGGCCTATTCTCTTCATTTTATGGCTTGCCCTTCATTACTCTTATCGGTATCTGTGACTTAGAATTTTATGAACACCTTTCACATTGACTGCAATTATGGCATGTTTAAGTATTAAAAGTAGTCTATCATCTCATCGACCAAACATGCAATGCTTAATTTGAACCTCTATGGAAGTTATTCCGCAAGTTTTCATTCGAAATATTGCTGATTTTCAACCAGATAACTTGTAACACTTATAAGATGTCTGAAAATGCATGAATTGATCATGCACCTCCCTTATTATTTAAAAAAAGGATTTTTTTAATTCATTTGACTGTAGGCTGCAACTCGGTGTTAACTTTTGAAGTACCTTCATAAAATGTCTTTTTCAAAGTGTATGGTAAAGTAGACTTATTTAATTGAAAACATGTATTTCAGACATAAAGCCACTGTCTCAAAACTAATTTAATTTCTGTAACTTAATTGACTTTTTAATAAGGACGCGAAGGAATAATTGAAAATTAGATGGTCGAGGGATAAACTGGAAAAGGGAGAATATGGCAAGCGGCCTCACCAACATTTGTTGCTCATTCTGTCGCTCTTGGAAGGTTATTTATATAATGGCTTATAATTTATGGGCTGCTCTAGGTTTATAAGCAGGCAAACAAGGCAAGATTGGCAGGCTTTAGTCGACGATGTCCAGTTAAGCTTTTCTTTGAAAATGGTAGAGAAAGGTCTGTGCCCTAGGAAAGTTGGCAGACTGGTCATCCTGTCGCCAAAGTGGGGGGAAATATTCTGATGCAAATATGCTGGGAATAATGCAATCGTTGTTTATTTCTTCTCGGAGCCCATTTGCTTAAATGGGCCAAATGTCTGTAGGTGGTCCGAAGCATTAAAATCACAATTCCAACTTGGCCGACTATTATATGGTCAAAATTATGGCTATAATGTTTGAAGTAAAAAAATGTAATGGGTCACCACAAATTTGCTTCGTGTCAGTTCACAACAACAAAAAAACAACCAAAGAGCAGCCATGCAAAACTTGGCCTAATGGAGCTCCCATTGAATTTTACGCTTTCTATTTCCCTCATACTTGGCCACAATACTAATAGCAGACGGTGCAATTCTTTAAAGTAAACTGGGTTTGCTTTGACTGGCTATACAAAAGTTTTACACAAGGGCTCATTTACTGTTGGCTCTGTAACAACTTGAGTTTTGTATACGAGTCAATGTGCACTGGAAAGTTGGCGTGAAAAACTAATGTCAAACAAAGCTTTATAATAATATCCATAAAATAATATGATACATGCTTGGCAAAACGTCTACAAACCCTTTTTGAAATATTTTAGTAATTTTCGCGAGCTCTATGCGAAAAAGATAAATTTTTGCATGCATTATTTGATGGTCTAAATGCCACTTTGATTAGCCATATGGTTGCTTTTAGATAGGAGTCCTATGCCACGAAGGATATTGATTAATACCATAATGCTGAACATCCTCTGCTAATTGCAACACAAAACTTGCATATGTATTACGAGGATTGGTCGCTTGTTTTCATTATTCCCATAACATTTGTCAGATGACCACATAGCAGGAATTAGAAAGTCACGGCAATGGTGACATTCGGAGGCTGGAATGCATTCATCTGACAAAGTAACTCACTGCTGCATGAAAGTGATAAAGCGTGCATACAGGCAATGTATTACTTAAATATTTTATTTCCAATTTAATTCAGAGTGGAAAACATATTGAAGCGCTTTTAATCTATACAGATTCGGTTTCCGACAAATCCATGAACTGGCCTTCATTCAGGATGATTTCGTTGTTAGCTTTGGCTAGAGTGAAATGAGAGAAAAAAATGCAATCATTCATCAGTAGAAATTCCGGAATGGATCAAATATCCACTTTGGAAAGAGGCATAAAAAGCCGAAAGGAAATCGATCAGAAAGACCTCAGACTCAAACAGTGCTATTAAATAAGACATTTCCCTGTTCGAACCCTTTGTCACCCTCTTCTTTGATAAAATCAACAATAACTTTATTATAGAAAACTCTTTTGTCCATTATTAACTGTCCTAGAACCAAGGAAGACTGAGTTGATTGACATGGAAAGGATGGACTATTGATTGACCTGGGTACGCAATCGTAAGAATAGCTGCAGCATTTTTGCACATTCCAGAGCCAATTTTTTAGTTTGTCAGCTGACGCAAAAAATTGTTTTTCTTGTACATCACTCGCGTACACATGATGTATGACAATTACCATTTGGCATACAGATCCGTTTTAGCCAGAATTTATAACAATTTGGGATTGGTTCTAGTCTTTTTCTTTTCTTGAACATGTCCCTTTTTCAACCCTGTCCCATCCCAATTACACTGTAACTTTGAGCATGATTTTTCTTTTTCGTTTAACTTTAAAACCCTGTACATTTCTGAGAATTTGACTTCAGCATTTCAAGATGCACTATAAGACCACGTTAAATGCCAATATCTGAGCGCACTTTCAGCATCAATCGGAAAACGTGTAAACAAACAAGCTAGGGCGTGCATAACGGTAGTTAGTTCATGAAGGTATAACGACCCTAATTTATCAATATATTCAGGAAGTAAATATGAATATTATGAGAGATTGTATACGATGATTTCATGATTTGGCAAACTGAATGTCACGCAAATCCATCATTAGGCTTTGCTCATAAATAAACATTGCAATTCCCGTTCACTAGCCCACTATTTTTTGCTGCGTGCACTACAGAGAGCAATTAATCACTAATAGATGAGGAGGGAATAGCCTCTAGCCAAAATGGGTCCATTTCTTAAATCAATGCGAAACTGTCTTTTTATACAGGTACTTAAAGGATGCAATTTGTATCTGTTAATCTAAAAAACGTGGGGATGCGTTGGTTATATTGCATCGGTAGCGTGGCGATGGAAAACCGTGATTTTGCCAATTTTTGCCTTTGAAAAGGCAAACGAATAAAAAATAGTTTCCACTTTTTTCCTTCCTTTTTGCGCTAAAACTCTCAAAGCAATTTCCTTTTGGGTCGTGAGGAGCAAATGGCTGCTGCGAGTTTATGGCAAAAAATCATGACTTGCTAGTCTTATTTTTTCCTGGGAAGCTGAGATTGCACATCAAATGCTGGAAATTAGTAACTAAACCAGGTGGAAATCTGGAAATTGTAGTTGTTAGAGTGAGTACACCTCACTCAAATGTTGACTAAGGTCTGTTGGGTGACTGTCATAGAGGAAAAGGTAAGTTTCGCTGAAGACGTTTTCTAAGATGGGCAAGTTAAAGAGAAACTACAGAGCAATAAACTCGGTTTTTGGTCATGTGAAATGTCTACAAAGCATTTGAAATACATGACATCGGGGATTATAACATAATTCATGGTTTCCACTCAAATTCTCAAGTCGATTTCTCTGACATTCCTTGACAACCTTTCTGTAATTTCCCTGACGTTTTACGAGATATCTTAAAAAAAAAGAAAAATGATGGATTTTGTCTCAAACTTTTATAAAAGATGATGACTAATCAAGTGGCTGATGTCATCTCAATTTCTCTGACATTTTGATGAATTCCCTGACATTCCCTGACACTTATTTCCATGATTTTCCTGAAAGTGGAAACGCTGCATACTTTTCAGCCATAATTTCGAAATGTTTAAATAATGTAAAAATCAACTGATATACGTATTTCAAATTTACTGATTGAGGTTTCCAAAGATGGATAAAATCCATTATTGGTGAGGCATAGGGACAACACTAAATATTAATATCATCTGAAGATAACCCAGCAGCTCAGTTGCCATTATTAAGTGATTTGTCCTGTATTAATTTTACTCTTTGGGGTAGTTTCAACAAAGGGCTCTTAGAGGGGATCTGTCCAACATGATAGACTAGTGGCCACGTGTCTCTCTGGGGAAGTCATGAAAGTCAAACGACCCAAGGAGTTTTATACACGTAAGCGCCCTTAGTCGTTTCGATCACCGTCTGGGCGCACATTCTTTCATCAATTAGTGTTCAGCGTCGACGCTATCGGAAAGCGTGATGTTATCCATAATTAACTCATCAACTCAACTGCACAGAATCATTGATTTTATCCCGAACTGCTTGTGTTGGTAGTTAACTTAATAACTTTTTAAATGGTCTTTCTGGTGTTTGAGTAATGAGCATGGGGGAAAAATATCGATGTGGACATAACAACAAACTTGCTGCATTTGGTGTTACTGTATGTGGAGAAGGCAATCATAACTATCGGACAATACTAATACTGGAAATGTACATGTTTTAAAATGCCCTGTACATGTGTAAGCTTTCATTTACGAAAAGATGCCAAAAGAATAGCACTAAAACTAATATCATACACCCACACTCGGTACTGCTCACACCCCAATGTTTAAACTTGGAAATGTAGATCTATTATGCTGTATAAACAGATCTGCATCTACATGTATATCCACAAGTATCCACCAACATCTTATGTAAATTCCTCTAAAGTAATAAATAACCTCGCTAAGGTATTGTAATATTAGCAACCAGTCCCGACCTTAGGTCCATTAATGGGGCACAACCACTCTAATCTTGAGATCGAAAACATATCACAAATGTGACATACGCCAATTTTGTTTGCAAAACTGGACAAAAAATGATGGTTTTCAACCCAACTTTTCATGTCAAAAAATAAAAAACGAAAAATCCGTAATCATTTGGTCAACTTTCCACAAAGGCAATGATAAAATATGTGGACGTGACAGAACGTGCCCTAACATACATGTATACCCTATTCCACAACTAGGACTACGAATCCACCACAACTAGGACTACGAATCCACCACAACTAGGACTACGAATCCACCACAACTAGGACTACGAATCCACCACCACTAGAAACCCAAATTTGCATTGCAAAAGTTTAAAGAAAAAAATTAAAAATCCATCATCATTTAGCTAACCTGAGCCTTTCACAAAGACGATAATATATTTCAACGTGACAGAACGTACCCTATGGTAAGCCTTGTCTACCCCTGGCATAAGCCATATATGACTGATATATTTAGAGGTTCTAGTAGATTGGATCTGCTCTCTATCCAAGCTCTTTATATCTGTGAGATGCATATAGAGTGAAAATCCAATACACTAGAGCCAATCAAAATTTGTTATAAATTCTGGCTAAATACAGATCTGTATGCCAAATGGTAATTGCCATACATCACGTTTACGGGTGATGTACAAATAGCTCTAATGGTTTCGAACGATGTCATGAACAAATATAAAATCCAAAATCGCCCCGTATGACATATTTCTGACATGACCTGATGTGGGCAGTGCAGAAACACGACAAGTTCAATGTGCCGTGCATGGCAATTCCAGCTATGGTAATGGGTGCCTTCATTCAATATTTGAGCTCTGGAATTCATTCAATTTCTGCAGTCACGAATGCTCGCGCCGCCCTCTAATGGCATTTCCAACAGCACTGCAAAAGCCAATGTGCGCAAGTGCAGAGATGGGTGGATGTGGATGCACTTACTGGCAGCGGCCACTACATCCGTAGCGACCACGCAATCCTTGAGATGGCATCCATCTTCCAGAGTGACTTCCGGGCCGATAATGCATCCTTGTAGAATGCAGCTAGAGAGAAAAAACCGCAAACGAGAGAAAAATTATTAGTTTTGGCTCCGATTTACGCTTTCGAGGAAAGATAATGTTGCTCGAGAAATTAGTTTTTCGATTACACGCCTGTAGATATGCGAGTAATCCCCTAACGAATGTATGGCGGCATCTGCTGATGAATAATTATCAAGGATTCCCCATTGCGGTTTATTCACATGTGTACGTGATGAATTCGACCTGACTTAGTATTTCTGGGTCCATTTTAGTCGATTAATTTCCTAGTCGTAAAAATGACGAGATTGGGCTAGTGGAAAAATGGGAGATGTGTGATGGGGGGTCAGGGCCATGAGGGTGGTGAAATCACGAGTGGGTTTCGTGTCACTATCGCCATGGAAGTCACATTTGCTGGGGCACGGAGACGTCATTCTAATTAATCATCCATCCATCCTCGCTTCCATGGCAACCAGTGGCGTGAACTGAGAGGCCCATTCTGGCAACTGCGTACTTTGGCTGGCTTGATGTTCATCAATCACGAGCGAGGAGAGAGAGAGCTGCTCGCCATTATTTGACATGGGAGACAAAGTAAAAATGTAAACCCTGATCGGAATATTGTCAGATATTATGGAGAACGTTAGCTAGAGCCTTCACGTCATGCCAAATGCTGAGCTTGATTTACACAAGGACGAATTGACAGCTTCCCAATTAATATCATTGCAGTTTTCAGGCCTGTTTAATCGAGAACTTTTTGGAACAAAAATGGCTTATCTGGGGCTGTTTCTTATCGATTGCGATTCATCGATTACGTTTCTCATCCATATCGAATTGCAACAAGGTCCCTTTTAAGATGCAACGATTACCGAGTTAATGTGTAGAAAGAGAAGTGTCATAACGACCTGGCTCTTGCAAGTCAAATTTAAAGAATAAGCGAATTGTGTGATTTGGGAGAAACCTCAACTACATTTAAATGTGTGTAATTTTCCTAGATTTCCTGAGTTTCGTGAAATTATTTTTGGATAAATCACGGATAAACTACGATTACAGAGTTAATATGTTGGCTGTGAGTGCGATAAAGACCTGTCTCTCGCAAGTAAAACTTAAAGAATAAACTAATTGTGTGATTTGTGGAATATTCAACTACATTTAAGTGTGTAATTTTCCTAGGCATTTCATGTCGTTCAACATTTCAAAACACCAAAGATTTTCAAGCATGTCCTGAGTTTCCTGAAATTATATTTGTGGATAAGCTACGAAATAGTGCATACTCTAAATTTGCACAAAATATATCACAACCCTACTTTTCCAGTCTTGCAAATCCAGGCGAAAAGTTTTTGTTTGATATCTTAAAGACGCAATTTCTTTATCTGCCCAACCCCCAGGCAATCACTGCCAGCCTAAGAGCCCTTAGGAGAAGCCCACTGACCTATTCAGTAGAGTCAACGGCGGAACAGGGATTACTTTGAAGTATTAACATTTAAATTTGCTGGGTAGTTTTCGTAGAGACATTTCATTATGTTTCTTTATCTTTCTAATTGTTCAGCATTTCAAAACACCGCAGATTTTTAAACATATCCTATGTCCTAGCTGTCGCAATTTTTTCTTTTTATGTTGTTTTTTGCTTTTTCGGTTTTTTTTTTGTTTTATACCTAATAATCTAACCTAAAAACGTAATTTCTTTATCTGCCCAACCTCCAGGCAATCACTACCAGTGCAGCCATATTTTTATCAAATTTTATTTTATACAACTGCTCATAAAGCAATTTCTGACAAAACTTAGTATTTGACAGGAGGTCATGCCTTCTAGAATTGAAAATGAGTTTACGTGATGTTTTGAAAAAGCCTATTGCTACTGTAGCTTTTCAGCACTGCCTCGTGTGTTTCAGGTCATAAAGAGAGTCGAAATCGACCTCATTCTACCTTTTTCGAAACTCGAAGCTTTTTTTAATTACGTTTCTTTGGTATTTACTTATTGCGAGAAAGATCTTTTTACATTTCGTCATTATGGTTCGTTTTCATTTCTTTGTTCTTTCATCTCAATTTCGTTGTTACGTTTATCTTTCGATCCATAAACCGCCCCTGAACAATCGTTGAGGACAATTTTCACCAGCCGATTTCCCGATCTAACCTTATTTCATTTTTTTTCTTTATTTTTCTTTTTACGTCCTTTGATTCCCTCAATAGCCGTCTCTGTCTTAGGTTTAGTATTCATTATTTCTTTGGTTCCTCCCTCCATTAATCCGTTTCTTTAATGAGCTCGTTCATCTTTGATAAGACCACAGCAGGCAAAAATGCTCCACATTAATTCCGTACGTTTGACACGCCTTGGATTGCGCTGAAGTCATATATGTTGCATTCAACACTCTTATCGTTTAATTTAAGATTATTAATGCGCAGCCATCTTGTGTTCCTTTAATTTAAGCACGCTAACTACCTCTTGAAAGGAATTGAGAGCAAAGAAATTAAAGAGCTACACCTCGAAGAAGTGGAATATTCGCCAAGCTAAATTAATAGCTAAACTGATGCTCATTTCATTAGGGAGGGAATGTATAGGGGGCGTTCATGGCCCCCGAATAGATTTACGGCTGGTTTGTCCTAATTCATTCACTCCAAAAGAGCTCTCTTGGCGGCAGCTAAGGGTCCTATGAGAAAAAGCGCAATTTGCTTTAAGCAAATTATGGTAAACCTTACAACGTAAGGTCAACTTTGAAGAGAATCTGAACGAAAATCTATGTGACGTGAAAATTCTCTGTTAACTGGCCACAAACCACTCTAAATATAATTTGTCATTAATGGCAGTGTTCAATGACAGCTTAACTGCATAAAACTGTCTCAATAGCTTCACAAATTATGCTGGAACTCGATTCTCATTGCAAAGTTACCAGATAAAGTTATGAAGAAAGCCTAACCACTCAAAATGTTTTTTTATAGCTATGTTGATAATTTGACATCTTATTTGCCTAACCATGGAAAATTTAAGATTTCTGCAAGGTTGAAACTGTAAAGAACTGTCTCAATGCTTGAAGCTTACTTCTCATTGCAAAGTTGTCAGATAAGTGTTATGAGGGGCAGCCCAACCACTCATCATGTTAGTTTTGTAGAAATGTTGATAATTTGGCATCTTATTTGCTCAAGTATGGAAAATAAATAAAGCTTTCTGCAAGATTATAACTGTAGACAACTGTCTCAATGCTTGGCATGGTTGAAACTTAATTTCCATTGCAAAGTTGGCAGATAAGTGCTATGAGGGGAAGCCTCATATTTCATATTAGTTTTATAGAAATGTTGATAATTGGTCGATTTGAGGAAGTTTTAATATGAATACATGTACTGGTTAAAAAAGTGGTAAAATTCGGGCAACGATTTAGAAAAAAATGTGTACCTGTCGTTTATGGTGGCTTTGTCCATGATGACGCAATTGGTCATCTTCACTCCAAGCCCGATCTTACAGTCCTGTCCAATGGTGCAGCCTTTGACGACACTTTTTGCGCCTATGGTGACATTTTTGCTGATGAAACATTCCGCCCCTACCTGAAATCCAACAAAAGCCAATTTTTAGTTCAATAGGTAACATTTAAGTGTTTTCAAAGAAAAACAAAATTTGTGCTAAAAACTACACTACAGTGAGGTTCCCCAGAGCACGTCTTAAATAATAGCTACATAATTTTCACCTCCCTCGAGGGTTTATTTGTACTATGCTTGCGGAAGACATTCGAGAGAAAAATCGCAGGCTCATCATTAACTAACTTTATTATTTACAACAAAGCCAATCCTAAAATGTTTATTTATTTTCTGGCGAAACGTTAGCACGTGGAACAGCCTTCTGGGACTGATCACCAATGGGGTTTTATATGTATTTCTGTTTATGTGGATGTCATTCACTAATGACTAAATTGAGGGATGGTATAGGAATAACCCAATGCAGGCTCTTAGCATTAGAAATGGTTGGGCCAAAATGATGAAGTTAGTCGTAAATTTGAATTGCTGCAAATGTTAGTTGTTTTTTGTCAGAGCACCATGTTTAATAAAATAATCACAAGAGAGCATTAAATTTCGAGGCCGAATATCCAATTGACATGTATACATGTACAAGAACTAATTACCATTGCTTTTTCAGAAATGAATTAAAAGTGAGACAATTTAAAAGTTATTGCAAATAAGTAATGTCCAAATGTTAATACTGTATTGTTATACATGACCTCAGCAATTACAAAATTATCGAGAAATTGTACATGGCGAGACTTGGCGAAATCCACTAAACGACATCGAAATTAATATTCTAGATAACTCCACAATCGTTACCTTAATATTCAATCTCAATGGCTTTTTGATGAACGCTACAACATTAGTTATGTTATATGAAATGTACTATGTAAAATTTACGATGCATGATAGCAATTTTCAGGAAAAGACACAGATTAAACAAACTCATACAGACAGAGCGTAAGAGTCGGAAGAAAATGTCATACGACTACGGCAGCCATAAAATTCCAAGACATGAACTTTAAGCACAGTTCCAGTAAACGATTTCATCTATGGATTTATTAAGCTTGGATCTTGTACATGAGAATGCGTTGGCGAAAAAAAAAACACGGATTATCGGGGATATTTCAAACAGCTACTTGAAGGTTCTTATTGGGAACGCCACCCTTGAGGCATCTTGTCAGAAAAGAAGGGTAGTTAGTGAATAATTGCTTCAAATTGATTAAAATCCTTAAAACCAGCCATGAATTAAGCGCTGTCTTTAATACAATGCAGACTAATGAGGTTTTAGGCATGAAAACTTCAAATGGCCATTAATAATTTGTAAATCCGATTTTTTACTGCCTAATGAATGTGTGCGCATACCAGAGACACAAATTAAAAGCTGTCTATGGGGGAAAGAGATGGAGAGCGGCAGCGATCAAGTTTAGGCATATTCGGAGGATCACGTCAATTGTATTTGGAATTAAATTGGACCTCTGCCAATTGCCTCGGAAACAGAAGAAGAAGAAGTAGAAAAAAAAGGGAGAAAAGTGGTACTGGGATAGATCGTAAGGAAGATGGATTCAGAACAGTAGAAAAAATTAAAAGTTCCACAGAGATGCAAATGCAACGCATCGATATTGTTGCCAAAAATAGCAGATGGCATTGTGAAGCTGAAACGACGTAGTGGAGGATGCACTGGACGTTTTTATTGCAAACTTTACCATACGTAGTTAATTGATCCTTGCAGTCTGTACATGCGCCTTGTATAAGTGGAACTTTTATGGATGCAAATAACAACGGGAAATGCGCACTAGACCACAAATACGGAAGTTGTAGTCAAGGTCAAAAATAAGTGACAGTTTTGGTGCAGTGCAATTACATAATTGCCTGAATGATTGTTGGTTTTTACGGTATTAATTCACGCGATTGAGCTACAGTAACAATAAGTGTGGAAATTAGTTAAAGTATTTGCAAAATTCAATATTCCATCAGTGTATGATGGAATCAATCATCCTGATAACTTTGTAGTTTTTTAGTTTGTTTTACTGTGCACCATGGCGCGTTCTCCATTGTTATACTCACGTCAGCTTCGCACCATTAAATTTCACGGTCGATGTAAAGGACACTTCCGTCCCATATCTAACCTTGTTTGTCCATGAACATATAGCAGCTCAAATATTGGTTCAGCATTGCCAACTATTCTTCGAGCAACGATGAATTTGTCATCGCCAGCGAACAAGTCAAAGATTGACGATTACACTTCAACTGTCAGAATGTCAGAAAAGGATAAAGAGGCCATTGATTTTAGGAAGATGTGATCGAAAGCTGTCTTAACGCATCCATTGTCTACTGCCCATCTAACATCAACATTGCCAAGAGCCATCAAAAAGAGAGGCAAGCGTTGGCCCATTGCAATAAGAAAGTTTTGGACAAAGGGGCGTTCAACTATTGTTAGACATCACAAATTCGCGATATTCAAAAATCCCCATGTCACCACTAGTCAATTAGACTCAACATGACAAACTGAGCGAACTTTTTATAAAAGTGGACTAGAAATGATGGATTTTCGTAAATACAATGAAATAAATGATGAATTTTCGTAAAAATGGCGCTGCAAATGTTATGAAAAACAACCTCACTTCCGCCATCATAGTATTTTAGGTATATACTGTAGATACTAAGGCAGTCTGATGTAGTATCACAGGTTTGCGTTTATTTTAAATTGATAGATAAGATTCATTTGGGGTAAAAACTCCACCTTTCAAATTTAAGAAATAAGGTCAATGGTACCTTTTGAGGACAAGTCTTTTACAATATAGTAAGATTGAATTAGATTTTTGCTGTTTTGCATTTCCCCAGGGGTTTTCATGGGGTTCTCAGGGGGTTTCAAGCAATCAAAAGCTAAGCTATTCAGAACTAAATTGACAATTTATTCCAGCGAATACTTCCTGTATTTTTTTTTGGTATTTAATTACGGATCTGCACAACATACGGATCTCACCACATTGGATTGCAAAACAGGAATTACATCTTTTTATAAATAAGCTGATCTTCGATGCAACGATTTGTCACGCATCGCTGTTTTTCTGAAATCAAAATGAAACCGTTCCAGCAATAAAAACGGGAATCTTTCAGATTGATTTTTGCGACTAGGAAAGCTATACACTCATGTTCTCAAATGCACCCATGCATATGTGAGGGAATAACCTTTTTACCGCCATCTGAACGGTATAATTGACCTAGTTTCAGCTTCACTCCCTGGATACAAGAATCGTGGCGTTATACTGATGATGCACCATTGGCCAAGCTAATATCACTTGGTTACATTCGCCATACTGTATTTTGCTAATGGGATTGGAAGTAGGATTATACCGAAATTTCAGCTTTGCAGATAAAGGGGTTTAGCATCGCCAGCAAAATAAACTAATCGTGTTGAGATCACGACACATGATTTTGGTTATCCATGTACAGAGTAGTTCTCTGCGATTGCACTCATGCTAAAATGCTGCACGTGAATTTAGCAACTGCCATTATTTTATAACAAATTCGTTCTCCAAATGGGTATCAGATGCAAAATATTTCTTCTCAATCTAAACAAATAGTTTCCCTTAAAATGTGTTCATCTGATCATGTGTTAGCATTTCCCCGATGCTGGGTGAATGATAGGGTCCATGATACGGAGTGTTGGTGAAGTCGAGGTTAAAATGTACTCATGATTCATGAAATCCCTCACTGATAACGGTGTTACTGTGGAAATTAATGGTATTATTTATATGCATGGCGATGTTTTTGATTTATTTTCATGAGTACATTTGTGACCATGACTTTTAAAACACCTTGTACATGTATACATAAACCCATAATGGTGAGCATGCAATTACTAAATGATAAATTTCTTACTATTGCCTCTGTTTTTTGAAGTGTCGGATGGATAGTTGGAGCATCTGAATCAGGCGCAATTTTCTGCCATAGCCGCCCGATCTGTTGTGGAAAGGTACAAATTACTTTTTACCGTAAAATTAATTTTTCACATCAGCTATTGAGAAATCTTGCAATTTACAATCGGATACAAAGAAAATAAGGCTTCTAATTTCGTGATGACAGGGGAGGATTTTAAAAAATTTGCCATTTAAAAACTTAAGTGAAGTTTAAGGAGAACTGGTCCAAAATAAATGACCAGGGCAGTGGAAAATTGTGATAATTCACTGAATGGGTCAACTTTTTTAAAAATGTTTCAATGCTTGAAGCAGGTCATATAATAGGTCTATTATAAATATATTTCTTGGTTATCAAAGGGTTAAGACGGTCTTACCTGTCGGTTTGCATACATGTATGTAGCATAATTGTTAGCTCTTAGATTGAATCCATGTTTATCAACATGGCCATAACAGCTATATGCAGTGTCGCCTCTAATTTCATTATTTTTTCTGATCCATGATGACATTTTCTCCACTTGATATATTTCGTCATGTTTATCAATATCAGAGTCCACACTACACTGCTGGGGTGCAAACTGTCTTCGTAATAAAAGTGGAATCACATCTCCTTTTAATGAGCTACTCTTTCTAAACCCCAAAAAGAACCCCGAAAATTGTTACATTCTTTGTTCTTCAACATTACATTTTGCACAGGATTAGTGAGCACTACATACCTGTCATTTGGTATCATTTCATATGTACATTTATTGAAGATATAAACGTGAGCATCTAAAAGATTGCTATGGATTCCAAAATTAGGATAACTGAAAAAAAAATTACTCAATTAATATTATTCAGGTATTTTGGGTCACTTTTTTCTGTTTTTGAACTCAACTTCCAAAAATTGGTCAAAAAGACCCATTAATGTGTAAAGTTTGCAATCATTTTGTACTTGCCGAGTTAACATGTGTCGCCTAAGAACTAGTTGTTCATCATCACAGTCTGCTTCGGCAGTCATGAAAAATAAGCGTTTACTGGAAGCATCCAGTCCAATTAAATCCCTTTCAACCTTTTGTTTCATTTTTGGACCTGGAACTGCGGAAGTAGGCAAATCTTCCGGATGAGGTGCAAAGAAAAGTGTCAGAGCGGAAGAATGGGTATAGTGAAGTGCAAAAAGAGGATCCAGAGATGCATCAGTGATGAGATCACAACTCACAACCAAAAGATTAGCCTGTATAAAAAGATACAACTGTCAAATATGCTGTCACATAAGCTAAACAACGTTTCTCAAACTTCCATTATGCATTTTTAATCCCTAGTCAGTTCACCTCAAATAAAAGTACATCATATTTTAAAAATACCTTGATGTCATGATTTTTAATGACTTGGCATAGGGCTTCGGCGGTTCCATTATCCGTGCCATGTTGGCATATTTCTTCATATAGTTGAAGTTTGATATCACCAAATCCGTTAATAACTGACATAATTTCTGTTTTATGGGATGCAGGTAATACCACAATGGCATCTGAAATGAAAGGAGGGTATATACCAATACATGTACACGTATAAGCTCATGTTCAATCTCGGACGATAAAAGCCGAACTGAACGATGACAACACATGACAATTAACAAGGACAGTAAGAATATTTAACTATAGAATAAACTGTAAGCGACGTACCTTTAAATCCATTTCTTTGAAGAAAGTTGAGGGAATACCATATCATTGGCCTGTTGCCAATGGGCAATAAAGCTTTCGGGATTTTCTCTGTTATTTCAGTCATGCGGGATCCTTTCCCAGCAGCCAACACAACAGGTTGGAAATCCATATTAGGCGATATTTAATTAGCTTTCAAGAAAAACCTAAAGCAATATGAAGAGTTAGTATTCCAATAACTGAAACGTAAACTCAACTCAAACCAGACGTGCAGTAGCA
>JAQGAF010003389.1:0-17845 GCA_034687865.1 Kryphioiulus occultus
TTCGCAGAGATTTTATGTATACAATTTTTTCAATTTTTTAACATGGCAGGGGTGGGAGGGGAACTTCCCGTTAATGCGTTCCAAAATGGCGCCGCCCTATGTTGACTTGTCGTTTAATTAGAAAGTTGTGCTCAAAATAGCGTTTCTTGACACCTTTCACAGTCACGTTGGATGATAAAGGTAATGATGTTTCTCGGATTCATAGTTTGTAAATCTCTTCGGTCTAATGATGTTCAGGTAGGCGTTCAGGCAGTCAAAATGTGTTTGGAGTCTAGCACATTAGTTCGCTAAAAGTGTGCCCCTCAGTGAGCTTTTGTTTATGCTAATGACAGTTCAATGAACATTGGGTTGTGTGTTCTACGTGGGAGGCATTTTTGGTTTTTGTTAGCAAATCGCTTAATTGAGCCACAGTGTAGTTTATTGAACGAGTCATTTCAGCCGGAAATGGACTTAAAGTAATGGCTCGGTGATCGGTTACGTTTAGCTGAAAAACATCCAATTACCACTACGTGCGAATTATACCTGAGTCGCGAAGGATGCCTGAGTCAACCTAAACACCCTTATGAGTCCCATGAAGCCTGTACATCTACCTGCATTGGTGAAAATTTCTACTGAAAATTATCAAAATAATGGGTATTTTAATGTGAGGCTTTAATAAGTCAGGCATTTGTTGAGCTGCCCTGTGTGCTGTAAAGCCGGAAACAGCCCTTCAGAACCTCCTCTGTATGTAAAAATATTTTTTGTTGGAAAGGTATATGTACACTCCCAGATGACCAGACAGCAGTTATGGAAAAAACTGATTGCTGAGCAAGTCATTGGAAAATATGTGCGAGACTGACTTGTAAAGTGGTGATGTTAGTTTCATGTATATGTATAATCAGTTTGCAACTAGTTTTGTGGCAACTGGCTGCAGTCCCTAATAGTAAGTTGGTAATACTAATGCAACGAGTTGTGAAATATGCAGGTTGGTCTAGGTTTATTGCTATTTCCATGTGTGTGGTAAAACAAGCATCTAACTATATATACTTTACAACTAGTAAAAACCTCGACAAAATTGATTGCATTTGACATCAATGATCACATTTGTGAGCAATTGAGTATCAGGAGTCGATCAGTTTACAGTCAGTTATCATCAGTTTGCAATCAGTTTTTGGTTTCGTAAATTTAAAGCTGTGGAGCAATGTAATAAACACGTAAAAATTGATTGCCAACAATACTAGTCAGATAATTACTGCAAATTTGCTGTTCAGTTTTCAGTCAGTTATCATCAGTTTGCAAGCATATTTTTAGTTGATTTGTGTGTTCTGTACTGAGGAACAATTAGTCAACTGCCTGGCAACCAATAACTTAAAAAAATGCTTGCTTATGATATTAGTGAGCAACTTTTCAATTTTCTATCATCAATTGATTGCTATTTAGTTGCAAATACATATCTTTGGTTAGCATTCTTCATGGAATATCAGCTTACTACTAATTTTCGCTTTGCAATCAGTTTTCATTACGCAATCGTGTTTTTCTTCGATTAGGAAAGCGCCTAATCAATTGGGTATATGAATTTCACCATCTACTTTGCCTACTACATGACATACTGTACGTTTCGGAATTAATTTGCAATCGGATTTCATCAGAACATGGCATGGCATGGTCAAAACTTACTAAAGCACAACGTTAGAAATGTGCTTCTGCATGTTATTTAACTACATGGACAGTAGGGATCATTCCGATTATTACATTTTTCACATTCGCAGTCGTAATTCCGAATTTTCACATCTCATCCTTCTGGGCCAGCAAGATAAAGCACAGGGCCAGTTCCTGGGGGCCATTAGGACTGGCCTTAGCCAAAAAGTCGTCCATTTGGCAACTTGAAAAGCACGACTAAATACAGGCCCTAAGCCTAAGCCGTTTTAATTAGATAAATGTTTCATGTTTTGGCGGATTGATGTTCGCTTGGCAGATCATTAGCAAACGACTTTTGGAAGGCGTAGCAAATTAGGTTTAAGAGTGGAAAATGTCAAATATACAAACGAGCCGAGGGGAAGTGGAGGATTTGTGCGAGTAACCCTGCCAACTAACGCGTAATTTAAATTTCTCTTACTTAGCTGTTTTTCTTCGTTATCGTGAATAAATAGCGAGAAATGCGACACATAATCCGTATGCAAATGACGTGTTTAACGCGGTTTGACCATAAAATGTCATGTCAGAAACTTGTCATTGGCGATAACTTGGCAGTGGAACACTTTGGCATGTTGGATAGTGCTGGCAAATTATTAGTGTTTTATCAAATTGGTTTGCAAAATTGCAGCTGAACTTTACCAGTTCCAATGTGCTTTTGAACGTGGTTTTATCCAGTATGGGAAAACACTATTATAGGGAAAATTGGTGATAAAACAAGTAATAAATTGAGATGTGATTACGGATGACCGTGGTTTGACTGTAATCAATAAATTGGGGAAAGTCCATTGTCAGTTTGATCAGTTTACAATTTAGTGACTGCGGTAATCAATTTTCAATCAGCTAAGCTGAGTTAATGTGTGCAGCCAGTTAGCAACAGTAATCACGTTGTTGCCAAATAAATTGCAACTAGTCTGCATACCAGTACATGGAGTTGCAAACTAGTAATAATTGAATTCCATTCTATTTAGTACCCTACTATTGGAAGCAAATATCATCAGATTGCAATAAGACAATGACATCCCAATCCAATTTTTGCAACCAGTCCATTATTAACGAAATTGACTTTGCAATTGTTTGCCAATTTACAATCAAATATGCAACTATTTGGCAGTTGATATCACGGTGTTGTAAACATAATTGCAATCAATCTGCAACCAAATTAGTTGTGAACTGATGAAATTTCAATTCAATTCGGGTCCATACTATTTTAAGCATTTCATCAGATTGCATTTAGTCGTGCAATCGATTTTCAATTCGTTTCTCTGTAACCACTTTTAAACCAATTTTCCATAAGGGATCTTTGCTGAAGACTGCAACCGTTTTATTCAGTTTCATTCAAATGCTTGTGAGCACAATCTCATGCAATGAAACAGTCGGCCGACTAAAAATTGCAAGTCATTTGAACTCAGTATGCTACTATTTGAACAGGGTTCCCACAACCTGGAAAAACCTGCAAAGTCAGGGAAAAGATCTGGAAAGTCAGGGAAGATGTAAAATTTGACCTGGATCTTTTATAATCAAAATTATACTGACAAAAATATGCCAATCAACTTGTTAAATCATGATTTGAAAAAATTAAAAACAAATTAGTTTAAAATATTTAACTTTAAAACCACTCCATATGCCGATGAAGCCCAAGAGAAGCAATTTATCAATATGATAATTAAATCAAGTTCCCTCAGAAAAGGAGCAGAGACAAAAATGAATGACATTAATGCCGTTGATAAAGAAATTGCCAAAACTGTTCAGGAAACATAAGTTAAGCTATTCTTCCAACTAAGTTTTTATTAAAGTTACACATGTTTTCAAATGTTCACGTTCCAATTACTTTACCATTTTACTATAAATAAATATCTTTGCAAAGTAAAAATAAAATATAGTAATGTAATGGTGATTTTTCATGGTCATGGAAAAATTAAAAAATGACCTGAAAAAACCTTGAAAGTCAGGGAATTTTGTTCTCAAAAAAATGTGGGAACCCTGTTGAAACAAATATCACCAGAGTGTCATCAATCATTTGATCGCTTTGCAATCCATGTCTCTGCAACCACTTTGCAATCAGTGTTTTCCATAAGGGATGTGACGTCGTCAGTTGCTCATGGGGTCGTCCGAAGATTCTGGAAGATTCGTCGAAGACGTTCTGCGTTCTGTAAGATTCTCCTGTCAAGCTTGCTTCCGCTCTTGACGGGTTGCCTTGGCTACGCCTGATCCATCGCTCTTCGATAACTTTGATCCATCAAGCTTTGTTATTTCGGATGACAATATTAAAAGCCAAACTGGGCTTAAAAATTGGATTCGAAAAGGGAGGCATGGAAAATCCATTATGGGCGAGAATCCCTCCTCTGCACACACAACGTTGGTTCGAACGCTAAAGTGCATTTCGATCTATCGAATTTTGATCCCAAGATTGTATTAGGGGAATGCGGCTCTGCCCTGACACCGTGTTTCCTGCGATCAAAAATTGGATTTTAGACGGGTTTTCAAGTTTGGCTTTTTCTTTTTTTACCACGTCGGGGATTGTTTTCGAGAAATTAATTGATTTTCCTGTGGGCTCACTGGGCTGGGGTTTTTCTGCAATATACGTACATGTTACTGTGGCTCTGGAAGCCTTCTTTGGTAAAAGAAAGTCTTCAGTGAAAACAGGCATTTGAAAAGGTCATTGAAACGCAATTGCCAGCCTATTAGAATTGCCATCTTCACAGTCGACATTAGGGGGGAAATTCCCTTCGTCAAGAAGGTTCAGGAAGTCGGTATGGACGAACATGTTTGTTGGAATGTAAGAGTGGCCAACGCAGCAAACAGTGATTGAATTATGTCTTCCATTAATTGAAGGCCAAGATGGTTGGGCTTCGCTTCATAACATCGTCAGGCTTTATCTCTTGACTTTTTTTCCATGGTCGTTTTCCCACTTGACTCGTTTTCCATAGACTACGGTAACATGCTTGTCACTACCTTTATGGAAAGAAACTGATGGCAATGTGATGACAATATTGATGGTAAACTGGTTGTGTTTGTTTCAAATATAAAGGAGAACCTCTTTAAGTTCACCACCCCAGGGACTGTCACAAATTGGTCAACTTATGGAACGAAGCTTGTACTGACACAGGATTTTAATTTCGTGTACTGCATGTACTTACATCTTACAGTAATCATTCATCATTCATGAAGAATCTTATGCAGTATTGCTAATGTGCTGCATGCAATTTATCCAGCAATTACACATAGTACAGTAGAGGTACTGAAGGGGTTCAAAATGAATTCATGTTATTCTTGTACCTCTACAGGGACAGTTACTTTTCAGGGGTGACCTGTATAAGTTTTGCAAGCCGCCTATACATTTAATCATACATGACTTTACATGTTGAGACCATGCTACTCAACATTGTGTATCACAGTACAAATGGTCAACATACAACATTCAGAGTTCCATGTTGTTGGTTTATCAATGTTGGTAACCTTGAAATACACGGACATGAAATATTCCCAATCGTCTTTGTAATGGTCCAGTTGGTAATCAATAACAACTGCTGAAACATTGGTGCCTGTGACGTCAGGTTTTACTAATATTCAGGCAGCTTTCTTCATAAGGGCTCCCTGGTTTATAGCTTCTGTACACCACGTATATTTCAGATTAGTTTCATCATGTATACGGTTGCAGTATTAACCAATATACAGTATTGCAAGCAACCTGCAACCTAACTAGTTTCAAAGTGGCCCTTTTGCAGAAAATGACATTACTTGTAGTCAGTCTTGCAATTACTCTGTAATACACAACCACCTTGCAATCACGTTTTCCAAAAGGATGGGCTTCAACAATGTTTATGAAATATATGTTTGCCTTTTATTTCGTGGGTTAATTTCATCACAGCTTTTTCCTAGTTGACTCCAATTAATAGCATTGGAGGTTTCCTGCACAAGCCTCTGGTTGTGGTTTTCGCTAAGTTGCAATTTCGATTCTTTCTCATTCCCCACTTAGATAAACTAGGGCTTATGTGAGCAGTAACATAACTGTAAGACGAATATAATCTCTGAGCATGATCTTGATGGAGGCCTTAGGTATCACTGTCGTATCCAGCGAATTTGCCAAGATAAAACATCTGCAGCTGTTGAAGGGCAATGCCCGAGTGACGGTCAATTGATGTCTGCCAAAGGTCTGTGGAGGGCCTTTCTGGAGTTGTTTATCGGAAATAATTAGCTGGAAGAAAACGTAAGATGCCATCAGTCCACTAGAGACTTCGTTAAGGGAATGGTCGCAAAACTGTCCTTTTGGTATTTGTCCTTCGGCGGAATGGTCAGGTTTCCTCGATGTCTGGATTCTATGGAATGGTGACAACTTCCAACTAATTACAGTAGAACCTCTGTAAGTTGACCACCCAAATGACTGTCACAAACTGATCAACATAAGGCGGTTGACAACATATGGAACGAGGCTTGTACTGACAATATCTTAATTCGGTGAACTGTATTTACTTACATTTTACTGTAATCATTTATCATTCATGAATCATCCATGAATAATCTTATTAATATGGTCATATTGCAGTACCAGTATTGCTAATGTGCTGCAAATTTATCCAGCAATTACAGGTACTGAGGGTACTGTTCTGCACCCACAGTACCTGTAATTTTACTGGAATTTTAACGCAGAAACACTGTAACTTATAGTGCCCAGTGTACTTACAAATTTCATTCTGTAATACTTGAAAGCATATCCAGAGAATTGTCCTAAATGCTGTGGCAATCAACAGTACAAATCTAGAATCAAATTATGCAGTGTTTTATTTTCGAGATTCCTATTAAAAAGGGAATTTCCCCTATTTACTGCCATGCCCCCTTTATACTGAAGGAGTTCAAAACTCTTCTACCTCTGTACTGTTCAGGCGTGTACAGTATAAGTTATGCAAGCAGCCAATAAATTACATTAGCCATGACTTTACATGTTGAGATCATGCTGGTCAACGTACAGAGTAAACTACTATTGTGAGTCATAGTCCAAGTGGTCAACATCCAACATTCAGAGGTGCAGGTGGTTACCATGTATATGTCACGTTCCATTGAGTTAATGTGGTGACAGTCAAGTCAGTTAAAATGTGGTCGACTTTGGAGGGTCTACTGTAACTTTTTTGCACAAGTTGAAATTGGCAGAGCTCATTGATAACACAGCGTTATTAGATGCCTGTACTGTAGCAGCTAGCTTGTTTCTTGCCTATACGTCTTGATGGCACCACAATAGGTGTCTTCTTAAGGCGGAAGCCTCTCTGCATGGATCTTAAGGGCATGTAAGGGCACGTCCATTCCGTTTTGAGGCTCTGCAATTCCGTTTTTGCTCTCGCTGGGAAAATAAAGGCTGGATTTATTCTGCGGTTACAATTTGCGGCTTTCACCGCTGGGTGGTTTTTCCCCTCCCATGGATTTTTGGGCGCTATCAGCGAGAGTCTTCAGCAATTCTTGTCTTCCTAGCAACGTCTTAGATCAGCCAATGCAGACGTTGAAATGGACACGAAATCCGACGTTGAAGCGAAACAAATCGTGACAAATGGCGAATTAGAGTAATAACAAAATGATTCCGGATATATGTTGAATGGCGGAGTTCGTTTCCGGTTGCTTCAGGAGCCCATTCACCTCGTGTCAGGGTTCGACATCGACCACTTGCTGAATGGTTGTTTCTTTAATGGCTGTATCGACATTGGCCCTCGTCAGCTGTCACTTTTGGAAGAAGGTTGTCTTTACCGCATTGCCTGTGATGTCAAATGTAAAAAATATTTGGTTGAAACTATAATTTTTGATTGGGAACTTATTGATGCTAAGCTATCTTGCTCAAAATTTCATTTCTACTGATATGTACTTTGGTAAAAAAATGTTTAGGTGTACAGCGAAAACTCTGCAATGACCAAGGATACTGGTCGTCCTATAGTTTGCTTGTCAATTTGTCGCAGTAATACTTGTTTACTGTTACAAATCGTCGTCTGTGGTGAATCCTGGAAAAACATCTTTGTCTAAAACATTGGACAGTTGGGAGGTTTGTCATTACATATTGGCTAAAACAGGGATTAATCTCACAAAAAGTTTCAGAGTCGCAAATCAGATTTTGATATACGGTATGGCCACACATCCATTTTGGCAGTTACACAATTCAATTCAACTAAGTACCCTAAATGTACTATCAGTGCATATACATGTCAGTAAATGCTTTATGGTAGGGGGTTAATTGTAATCTGTCAATCCAATTTGGACCTCCTGGAAACGCAAGATTTCAACAACAAAATGGCGTCCAAAAGCTATTGAGCTTTCAAAATGGATTGAAGATACGTTTTCGTTACTCGAATACCACCTCATTCTACGTTTCAGCCGAAAACACAAGATTTCAACAACAAAATGGCGTTCAAAAGCTATTGAGCTTTCAAAATGGATTGAAGATACGTTTTCGTTACCCGAATACCACCTCATTCTACGTTTCAGCCGGAAACACAAGATTTCAACAACAAAATGGCGTCCAAAGGCTAATTTGAAAAGATCTATTGCACATGATTATCTGAAGCCTGATTTGAAACATTCATATTATCATGGTTCGCCCAAACCCAATTATTACAACGCACTAGCAATTATAATCCATAAAAAGCGTTTACACGAACACATGCCCAATTTATGGCACCGAAGCACAGGCCACATTTGGCATTTATGCAAATTTGCACACGGTCCATGACACATTATTGCGCTTGCATCTCAAGCCGTAATTAGAGTTCGGGAATAAAGTATTGCCGATTTTAGCATTTCTGCACTTAATTACGACCGACTAGGACTATTAATTTCATGAATGCATTATGCGCGAGGCATTTCCCTGGACAATCACGGGGCGCTGTTTGCAGTGGGAAAACGACCCAATTAGTTGTCGATGTTACTTTGATGGTTTCATCTCAGTTTTCATTTGCTAATTAATTATATTGTGCACGCGTTAATTGCGATGCCGATTGCATCAACGCTAATGAATCTTTTGTGCGCCAGTGAAAGACGCAGGTTTTCTTGAATGCTATCTAATAAACACGTGCTTCATTTTTAGCCCTCAATTAATTCCCGCCCGGAAATTCCCTGTTGGGAGAACATGTTGTTGATGTGTTTGGGCGGACAGAGAACATGTTATTTATCAGGTAAGCGCGTGATTAGCGCCCCCTGCTTTTACTTTGCTGCACCCCTCATAAAAATTTGACTATCTGACGAATTCCTAAATTGCCTATAAGCAATTTAGCATTATCTGAAACAGGACTTAGTATGGGCTCCTTGCCCTATTGCAACATGCAACAACCTTCTTGTTCAACTTCCTGTGTGGTTTAATTTTCTCTGTGGAATTTTCGTATGAATTTCATTACTTTTTATCTACATATACATGTAGTTGCCAGCAAACCTCGAAAACTGGTCAACATATGGAACGAGGCTTGTAAACTTACTAACACAGGATTTTAATTCCACGAACTGCATGTATTTACATTTTACAGTATTCATTCATGAATAATCTTATTAAAACGTTAATATTACCGTACCAGTATTGCTAATATGCTGCAAATTTTGTCTAGCAATTACATGTACTAAATGTACACAGTAGTACTTACAAATTTCATACTGTAAGATAAGAAAGTATATCCAGATAATTATCCTAACTGTTGTGGGAATAAACAGCACAAAGGAAATTTTCCCTATTTACTGCCAAGCCTCCTTTATGCTGATGTGGTTCAAAATGGACTCTTCTACATGTACCTTTATAGACAGTTACTATTCAGTGGTGTACAGTATACGTTTTGCAAGCAGCAAATAAAATTAATCGTCCAAGACTGCGTGTTGAGACCATTCCAGTCAACATAAACAAGAGTAAATTTCTATTGTGTGTCATTGTCCAAGTGGCCAAAATGCCACATACATCAACTTGTAGAGGTCACCTTCCAATGAGTTAATGTGGTTATCGTCCGGTTAGTTAAAATGTGATCAGCATTGGAAGGTGGGCAACTTTGGAGGTTCTACTGAAGTAGGGTCGTTGCTTCTGTCAAGTGCACCAGCTCCCCCATTCAGACAAAACAAATGTCCATTTGAACTCCTCCTGACCAATAAGGCAAAACTGATTGGCGACTTCATCACCGCCACCACCCCTAAATGGATAGTATGGGCATTATATACTACTGATACTTTTGTTTCAGTTAGCTTACATGTACATCTGTTTTGGATAAGTTAAGCTTACTTAAACTTATGTGTCACCAACATTAACTGGAATATCGTCCATAAAAGGCATGCTTCAACACTTTCATTATGTTTACAAAATGCTCACACACATGTCCCAGACTGGAAAAAACAGACTAAATACAAGCACCCCATTTGAATACTCATTCCTACTCTAATGGAAGTGTAGGATGCAAATGACACGTGAAGTGTCTTTAATCTGTTTCATCATGTTTTCCAGATAACCTCTTTCTAAGCATGTCAGTTATGCTTCTCTTGAGACTCCCCTGTTTCCATGACATCGTGTCTTCTACAATTTTCAAATGTCCACATCATCAAGGTTTTGACAACAACTTAAACGACAAATCTGGATAGCAAACCTTTGTTTCTAATGTGCTTGGCTCGAATTTTTCTGTAAAATTTGGTAGAACAAGAACTTGGAGGTGTTAATTGCTCAGACTGTCCAGATATCTCTTTTGGAAGTTGACGTACCCCCTAGACCAACGTTAAAAATCTCAACCAACCAACCACCAGGTGGCAGCACGATAGGCTCTCTCTTCAGGTGGCAGCACGATAGGCCCTTCCCTGGTGGAAAGATTAGTATAAGATCACCATTGATATCACTACTCTATGTTAGTATATAAAAATCAGTATGGATACTGACATCACTATGATGATGATATTACTATGGATAGTAGTATCACTATTACTACACATAGTAATATCAATATTATTACCTGTACATGCAAGTAGTGTCGTTTGTATTACAAGTCGATGAATTGACAGGTATTAGAGAAGGACAAATAACATTATTTGCACAAATACCCACAAGAGAATTCAGATTTCCTTATTAAACCACACAAGAAACATGCTGACATTTAATATCAGTACTGGTAGTATAGTGATGGATACTTATGTTACTACAGTCCGTTCTGTACTAATACTGTATGCTAATCCAAAGTGTTAAGTAGTGATAAATACTGGTATCACTGAAGTATCACTAGTTTCCATGCAGTAGTGTCAGTAATAGCATAGGGTCTGATTTTAAATTTTTGCAGTCAAATTTAATTGCATTTTTTTGTAAGTTATAAATCTCACCATAAAGAGTTATAATTGAACTATACAGGTACATGCGCAATAATTTCACGAACTTTGTGCAAATGTACTGGACTGGTCACACTAATTCTCGCCAGTATAACTCGTACTGATATCAGTAAGATTTATACTAATATCACCATACCGTCAACACGTCCCAACATGACATCAAAGTTTTGTCATTTTAATGACATATACGGGCGTCATCCAAAACTCGTCCTTTTGTCACATTTTTTTTAACGTGGTCCGAAACCCTTTCCCATAAGACGTCTTTTTTAATTTTTTTTTTCATATTTTCACAATAAATTCCTTTTTATTTAAAAATGCATGGATGTCCGCTATTCGTGGTATTGTGCTTATTATATTAATTTCACATACATGTATTTTGACATTTTTGTGTGTTTTGTTAAACATGAGTAACGCATGTGATCTTGTTCAATTCAATGCACTCCTACTGTCAGCACAGAATGGCACCTGCATGTGTTTAACGTGTTTAAAGTCATTTGCACTAACATGCCTTCTTGTTCAATTCTGGGCAACCTTGCACACTGCCAGCATATTCAACCCTGCTGTCAGCACTGATGTTATGAATGCAACCGTACTGTCAGCACTAAAGTCACAAATGATACCCTGATCGTGACAAAATTAATGTCATATACATGAATACGAGTATACAACCAAATGCAACCATATGCAATCTGTCATCGCAGATGTTATATCTAGGCTTTCAGTAGGGTTGCATTGAATTGAACAAGCACAGATGCATGGCATATGCTTAATTTTAACATGCTTTACACACGTTCCAAAAGCACGAGCACAATTTTAAAATTAATTGAGCATTCAGACCCAATGTTTGGTGGACATCATTATTAAATGGAATTTTGAAGAGTACCAACCCTAATGGAAAAAGTGATGGCAAGGCGGACAGCAAACCGACGATATTTGTTTCAATTTTCAAACACAACCAGTTTGAAACGAGTTTGGTTGCATACTGGTTGCAGAACTGTGAGTAAATTGGTTGCCATTACAAGCAGATGAGAGACCAATGTGTATACAGCGTTTCTGAAAAGACCTTGACCATTGGGGGTGTATCTTGTCAAGAGCAGAAAGATTTCTTCACCTAGATTAATCGGTGGCGGGCCTTAAAACAGCAAGCCAGCATGCCGAGCACAATAGAAGTAGGGAAGTGAGGAGTGGGCAGGTGGGTGGAGATCCATTCGTCTGGTTTCGTAGCGCCTTCTTGTGGAGGCAGTCGTATCAAAGGCCACGCCACCATTATCTAATCTAATCTATTGGCGAACTTTCATTCACCTTGCAGGAAAATCGAAGAGAAGAGACGTTTTGCGATGTGGGTGTTTCCGGTTCCTTTTAGCAATTAGGTGAGTGTTAGCAATTTGCTATAACGGTGAGAATTGAATGTGGTGCGTATGTAGCATGTACTTTGAACCATCATCAACATACAGATATGCGCGAAGGAATAACAATTTGATAGGTCAAAAATGTTTTGGCAATTTGAAGACGTCGTCATATTTCAGGTCTGAACATATTTGGCATCCTTAGTTCAGATGGACCACCATTTGTGAGGTTTTTTTTGGTCCATTTAGGCTTTCCAGCACATACTCTGTAAGAATGTTGGCTTCTCCTAATTGCTTGTAAGATGGCAGTGATTGCCTGATGGTTAGGGGCAGCTAAATCTGACATTACGTTGTTCGGTTAGTTAAGTTCATGTTAGATTAAACACAAAAAAGAAACAGGATTAATTCCGACAGTTATTACAGCATTTGAGGGCAACTTTTTTGGAACGAGATGTTTGGAACTGGTCGAAATCGGACTTGAACGTTGTTTTTTGCACGCCAGACACCCTTATAATGAGGGCAATTTGCATTCCGGGAGATACCCAAGGAAAAAGATCATCTCTCGAAGCCCCGGCCCTGACTGCCCCCATTTCATATTGTTAACCTGTTAAAACTTGGTTGAAACAAGGGTAAATTCCAAATATTGAAAAAGATGGTGAACATTTCAACACAATCCTAGTAAAGTCAATATAATTACCAAAAGACATATTCCACATGGCTGTGCATTTACATACAGTTCATGTAGGTCAGTGTCAAGATACCATTATCAGCATTTAACAAGTATAGTAATAAAGCCTGACGTCACTTAATGTTATTTGAATAAAATTACATGTAAGCAATAAGAAGCGAAAAAAGAAGTTGAAAAAAAACTGAAAATAAAACTTGAATAAAGTGTCACACATGTACTTTGGTAGCTATGAAATAATTACGATTTATATTTATCAATGAACTCAAATTGATGTAGAATTCCGTTTCTGCAATTGCGATATGCACTAATATGCTGGATCCGCAAAGATATTAATAATATAGGGTCGATAAGAATTGATTTTTCTGAAATGGTGATCCTTTGTGTCAGACATCTTTGACAATAAGTCTAATATAAATGTCCTTGTTTTCCAGTTTGACTTTGTGTAAAAGAAAAAAAATCGACTGGATTTCCCCATCGTGTTCCCTTCCCAAACGCGCTAATTATGCATGAAAGCAATGAAGTATTAAATGTCGATTGCAAACAAAAAGACATTTTGGTTCGCATTAATTAATTCATTTAATTAGTATTAACAAGTGTTACGCTCTTTTTTTAAGTCACGCAGGCATTAAGGAAAACTTTTGCAATTTTTTTCTAGTAAAAAACCAAGAACATAATTGAATTAGGCAGGTTCGAGCAATTCGTAATTACAATTAAAGACGTTTGTCAGTAAAAGTTGAGCAAACTTCAAATTCCGCTTAATCAGGATGCAAGCCGAGATAACGGAATGCGAGAATATGGCAGTGTCATTTCATTGTTAATAAACATGATTCTTATCTATAGAGACACATATACCGTCTTAGAAAGTTCATTCTGGGTTCAACATTTTTAAGACAACAACCTTTTCTCATGATTTATCCTACAGATACTGCTTCATCTTAGATAACTTTAAATTTTTTTTTAGCTTTTTTAAAATTTTATAAGTTATCATTAAATTTATACAATCTTTATCGCATTGCTAATGTTTCATTGCGGCGCTTATTTCAAGAGACATTAATGGGCAACTAGCGGGCTCTTCAGCTTGCATAGTTTTCAAAGTTGATAAAATGCCAAAGTTTTTCTTTGAAAATTTCGCATATAGCCAAGAGTTAGTAGCCCATAAATAAGAGCAGAAGTCAATTGCGGAGAGGAAAAAAATAGGATATAAATTGGGAGATGAGTATATGCGAATGTATGCGGAATAATTAGTTGTAGTTCATAATTGGCTCTTATAATTGCCTTATGTGTCTAATTAGAGAAGAAGTTTTTTTTTTCCTTAAATCTTATGACTGCATATTAGGGGCCCTGTGCCAAATGTCAATCGGAAATTAATACAATTTGCAAAACTGCAAAAATACCCCCATTGTTTGAGAATGACCAAACAACCACTTGCATGTTACATTAAAAATTGATGGGCTTTCTGCACGGAATTAAGCAACCCCCTAATGAGATCTCGTTCTAAATGGGTTTTTGTCTTAGTTCCAACATTAAGAATTAAAGAACGCATGATGCTCATTCGTTTTTGAAGGTGTGCTAGGTTTTTATAACAAACTTTTACAATTATTCGTCAGCAACACCAAGGCTTATTAACTTTCATGGTAAAACCTGTTTAAATTTGAACAAGTCCTTGCCAATTTTTAACTGATGTCAGATTCAGATTTATGTATTGCTGATGAAAATACCACACACCCTACTGGTACCCTGAAAACTTGGCCCCTGATGAGGGTCTAGAAGACCAGCATTTGGTTGAAACACTATGCAAACATTTTGCGACTGACTCGAAATTGAGTCTTGCCCATATAATAAAGAGTAAAGTCAACCGATAATACAACTGCTAGTGAGGCATGAAGTTGAAATCTGACCGAGTCAGCACTTGATCCTCACTGGCGAATGGGCGAAAGAAACTGCGGATTCAGGAGTTTTTCAAAAACGTGCCTGCATCTAATTACCTCTGAATTGCCCAGATTTATTCGTTATCCGAGAAAAAAGTTCAAAATTTAAGCGAGATGAATTAATTAAGGGCATAGAGTTTGAAATTGAAAAGGGGTCAGATGAACTGGATGTGCCAGAATGATGAGCGGAGCTGGTTGGAAAACCACAATCAGAACTACTACAATCGCTACAAGTTTGCGCCACCGTACAGTGTCAACACTTTGGTGGAAGATACCTCTGGGAAATGCAGTTAAAAAAATGGTGGGAAAATAGTGGCATACAGAATACGTAAATGATGCTGGATACGAAACTGACATGGCCCATTCTAACTGAATGCTATTTATGACGCATTTGCGAAAATGGCAGTTTGAAAAGGAGCATTGTCAAGCGCAATTAGATGTTTTGAATTAGATGCTTTTGAAATTAGATGGTTTTAGATGATTGAAATAGTTTGGGATATAGGTGCCGTTGTTTATGGATGACCCCTATGTTGTTCAGCTCTTCTCGCTCATGGTAGCTATCTACAAAATGTTAAAAATGTTGAGAGACTAGCTTAGTTCGATAATTTGTTAACATGGCAATAACTTATGTACAAGCACATTTTTGATAAATTGTTCTCTTACATTTAGCGGCCATCCATAAAGGACGACCAGGAATTATCATGGGTTTTAGATCTTTCCACCGCCACTGTCCGGTTTTTCAACAACCCCCATGTCCAGTCTGATTTAGAAAAACGCTTTCAGGTTGAGCAAAATACTTAATATCAATTTAAACTTATTTATAAGCATCAGTGAAGGTAGCCGGGAGTGAAGGCAGACAATTCTTACAGTAAAAATGGTCAGTCGTAACTGAATTTCATGAGTTAACAGAATATCATCAGTGCCGACGTGTATATTTGACCAGAATATTGACCGAAATATCATCAGTGTTTCAGATTACATTCACGTTTACCCAAATTTTTAATCAGTTATTTCAATGTTAAAAATTAGAAATTTGAAAATTACAATTGTCCATCTGGACGTCCCTTTTCCTAGAACCCCTAACCCCCCTTCCCTGGACGTCCATTATAGATAACCCCTTACCAACATTTAACAACTTTTAAGCACTTCAGGCACGCTGATTAGCGCCTAATATAGCCATTTCAAACTAGGGTTGAACCTGATGTTATGGTCAAGCGCTCTTAATTTGAAGCGCTGTAGTGTAATATGCATTTCATGGATGATCTACGAATGTGCTTTCAGGATCCTGAAAATAATACAGCGCCATCTTTAAAGACAAGTCCCCGAACGCACTTCATTAGGACGAAAATGCAGCTACCGTCAACAATGCATTAAAGTTATAGCGCTTTTTATTAAAACGTTTTGTATATAAGAATTAGAAATGTATTCTACTTCATGACATTTAGAAAACGAATAGCGGTGCCCGTGGAAGGTAGGTTTTGACCCATATGTTTGTCTTTTTTGGTCCAATTTTCCAATTTTAAAGCTAAGTTGCAATTGTAGGTGGCAATTTCGATTAAGGTATTGTTATCGTTGTTGACTATTGACATTTTGCCTTACAGTAAAGATAACATTTTTCTGTATGTAAACTGAGCGAAGGTCATTCATATAATTGTCAATGATGATTAGCGCCCTTAGAAAAAAATTGAAATGTGTCATGTTGGATCAAATACACTTTATTATTGACTCAATCTCAAATCTAATCATGATGTTTACTGTCGGACTTAATAAGATAACAACCAATTATTAACAGGAACATTGTTTGAGACGAATTATGCTGATATTGTAGGTAAAAACTTGGATTTTGACTGATTTCACACAGTCATCTGTTTTTGTGGCACGAAAGGGAATTGTTTATCATGACTAGTAATTATTTGAGGTTAAGTCAAAATGACTTTAGTGTCAATACTTTGATAATAGGAGCAACTGCATTCTTATTTTTTCATTAGCTACTATACATGTATTCTGTAATTTTGCTAGACATATCCCAGTTTTAGGTAAGCATCTCAGGGCATCATCTCAAAGGCGTCAGCTTTCAAAATAATTTCAATCATTAGTGTTTCCGATGCCATGAATTAGTAACGGTTTTCTTCCATTGTGACCTTGTGCATTAGTTTGCCTGCATAGCCGCTATGTAGCGTGGGTCTCGGCAGCTCATTAACCATGCTAATTTATGCAACTTTGAACGAGGATAAAGGACGATACCATCGTTTGCTGACCTCTAGTATTGCCCTGTCTACGAGAACAGAACGTGAATTGGATGATTGATCTGGACGAATGAATACACGGTAAGTTTCAAAATAATTTATCTTGACAATTTAAAGCAGTATATTAAGAAGTATGGGAATTTCAAATTTATGCAATTTCTTTAAAAGAAGGGGCTGTTTCCCCACCCCACTGGACACCATTTCGCGAGTCATGCATGCCAGCATACATGTATGCCAACGCAATGCATTTTTAATATAAAAAGGGTTATTTTCAACCTTATTTTGGGCATTTACTGTGTATATGGTGACCACTGGTCACGAATGTCCGCTGCCGATTGTTCTCGTGACTAGTCGCTTTTGGCAGGTTTCACTGAACTCGGGAAATATGAAGTTCTTGCACGAACAACATACAAATTGAACGTCATTGTTTCATGAATTCCTACTATATCCAGTCTATTATCGTTCAGTTTTTACGAAATTTACATACCATTTTACCTCGGATATACATCAAAATTATTTTATCGATTTTTTTTTAGAAAATTGCATCAAAGGATTCTGAGGAAAGAGAGAACAGTTTTATCATTGGACTTCTCTGGGATATTGGAATCTAAACTTTGCGCAGATAAAGAGGTCCTTCGGTTGGTGGTCAAGGATAAT
>JAQGAF010003390.1:0-17838 GCA_034687865.1 Kryphioiulus occultus
GTTTACCTGGGCGAGACAGCCCTGAGCTTGGGCAGTCAACTCTGGGGCAAGGACGCAGTTGGTCCTTTCCCCTATTTCGGGGTTGATTATTGTTTTGTTATTGAGGCTCGCAGTTTGGAGCCGGGAGTGGCCGCTTTGTTTTTCTTCCGTTGAAGAGTGGAATAAAACGCTGATTTACTTTTACCAACTTGCGTGGCTTTTTGACCAGTGGGTCATACGGAGGCAGGCCGGGCCGACAACGGAACGTGGCCCGAACCTGACATAACTATAGCTATTTAAGATGAATTGTAGATTTGTTGAATTCTCCTGACTTTTTCGAAACCAACCCAATATCCCTGATTTCTCCTATGTAAATCCATTTTCTCTAACTTATTACAGACCTTTCCAATTTCACTGACTTTTCCTAAGTAAATCCATATTCGATCACTTTTTCCAGGCCTTCCCAATTGCCTGACTTTTCAACCCTGTTCCTGTTTCAAATGAAACCAGATGGGGAAAAAATGTAATCAATTTGCAGGAAAATCGCCTGTAAGATAATTTTCATACACCTCGTATATCACGAAGACAGGAATAATAATGCATTTAACGGGTATAGAATTACTTGTCCACATCAATATATTGACGTACATGCAGCGTATGTACAGGTATGCTCGCTCACCCATCAAAGGTGAAATTTGCTCTAACCCTTCGAGTGCACTTTGGGGGAAACAATTTTTCGACCACCTTCGGAATGCTTCCATGCCCAAATAAATTCAAATACCTTATAGCTTCGTGGCTCCCTTCAAAAAACCTCATTTTACCATCCCACCATTTTGTTCAAAATAATATCCTTTACCCGAGCCCTCCCTCCTCCCCTGGCCCCCAACGAATTTTTTTTTCACTTTTTTTTCTCCTAAGTTTCCCCCCTCAGACCCTGAGTTAATTCTTATATATTTCTGGGTCGAATTGTTTTAATTCATCTTCACCTTCCCCAGTACGATACACCTGCACATATGGGCACGGTTGCACAGTGTGAGGGCGCTCCGTCTCACCTCTTCAAAGCGTGAGATGCTTCACCAGCGCCCCCCTGGTGGGCTCAATAATGAACGAAGCACCGTGTGATCGCCAAAGACAAACAACTCGTAGTATTTTGCAAATGACCACTTGGCAAATAGCAGTCACGAGCAGAGTACTGGACTGCGTGAGAACAAAGGAATGTCCGACTGGTCAAAAATCCACCACTTTCAACCCATTTTATGCTACATTGCCTTGGTTAGCCATACTATTCGAGACAAAAATTTATCGAAAAACCCTTTGGTCAAAGTTAATTACTAGGGTTGGTGAAGCTCAAATTTTCTAGCAGGGTTACTTGAAAAAAAAAAAAAATGGGCAATTTTTTTGAAAAATTGCAAGCAATGTTTTTTTGGCGTATTAATATCAATAACGATTCTAACTCAAGATCTCAAACACGGCATTTGTGTGGATCTCCTCTTCCGAAATATTAAGACTTATTCATAATGATGGAAACGCCGTAGGTGAAATTTATTTTTGCAATAAAAAGAATGCCCTATAGGTGAATTTTAGTAATTTTTTCAAAAAAAAAGTATTAGGAAATGTTAATGAAAACGCCGGAGGCGCAATTTTTTATAAAATGTAGATCACAAATACAGCTTTTTCTAATGCATTTCTGAGCTACTTACGGTATATCAATCAAAATAGTTGTGTTAAAACAAATTCCCAAACATTATATGAATTTTCCCGAGTTTCCCCGATTTTTACATACCAAATCAATTTTCCTGACTTTTCCAGACTTCCCATTTTTTTTTACAGAAGGCCAGTCACCCTGTCCTAAGTATATGAGAATGAAAGCGTTCAAGAAATCGTCAACAGCGTCTTTAAAAGCAGAAGCTTATCATAAACAACACATTGACAATGTTAAGCATTTAGAACGTTAAACGTTTACACACCATCGAGGTTATCAGCTGTAAAGTGCGATGGAAGACATTTTTAGGAAGTCGTTATTTTTAATAACGAGATATTAATTCCCAGCTTTTATTGATATGGGCCGGGTTTTTTTTAAACTCTGCAATTGTTATCAGATAAGTCCTTGGATCGTGAATTAAATCGATGCCACTTGCACCTTCTGTTTTTAAAATTTGAGAAGTAAAAAAATGAATCACAAAGTACAACCGGTTGCAGGGCCGAATCAAGCCCATGTATATGTACATGTACAATCACATTTCTATTAAGTAATACAGGATGATCATAAAATCTCACCCTCAATACAATTTTTTAACCAGTTAAAAGATACGAGTATAAATTTCTGAAAATGGTAGATGATTTCTCCTAGTTATGGATTTCGTGTATTCGGTTAACAAGGAAGGTCAGTTTCTTTAGTTAAGAAATATGCTCAGCTTGAAATCGTTGCAGGATTAAGTTGAGCATTTGAACATTGTTGCGGTACAAGTTAAACAGTTTTGGATTTGCCATGCCAACATCGCAATATGGCGACGGTTATAATAGATTCACTTGATTTATTGTCCTTCACTCACGAAGAAATTAAACCATGCTTTGTAGAAAGGTACAGGGTGACCATAAAATCCTGTCATCATTACATAAACTAATTTTGAAAAACTGTTAGTAAAAAGTAGACATTTTTTTGGAAACAATTAGAACTAAAGTTTTTTTATTTTAGGTATTTAGTTCACAGGAATGCCTGCATGCGGCAATTTCAAAGCAAAATTAATGCACAGTAATGTCTACACTAGAAAGCTACCCAGTGCTGTTTGCACTGAGTACTCTCACTGTGTTAAACACAAATTGGCGATTTAGTCGCATGATATCAGTGGCCATCTTGAGAGTTTCCTATGTTGTCGCCATTTTCGATCCGAGCAACTACAGCGCCGCCTGCAGGCACTCCCTGTGAATCAAGCACATGAAATAATAAGATAGTTTTTCAACCCTTTTTTTTAAAAATCTTTTAGCTTAAACAGTCTTTTACACTTAATTTTGAAATGAGGTTAGGACACAGTATTATTTTTAATTACCATTTAATACTTTTAAATCAATATGCATGAATGGTCAAGCAACGAAAGCATGACATTAACAATGCATGTTGCATAGACTGGTTTTCTTGCAGGGACCAGACAAACAAAAAGCACTTTTCTCTAGACATGCAGTTGGGTTAAGAGTGCAACCACGTGACTTTTGTTGGCTTGTGCATAAGTGGTATTTCTTAACGGAAAAAAACCAAGGGTCTGAAAGCCAGCATCAGTACAAAGACACTGATTCGAATGAATTCTCGACCTATTAGTTGGGTTGCAGAAGACATTATGGAATGATATAACCAACAGCGTAGTAACATTGACCAAATTACTGAAACGTAGTTCTATGACCACAATAACAATGCATGGCAGGGACAGAAATATGAAATCGTGCTCGGAATGACTGATATCTTTTCAAACACGCGGCTATCAGCCGCCAAAACAGCGAGGTATGTTGACAACCTTCTTGGAAAATGTTAAATATAATGGACAATGAGTACCAACATAGCGTACGTGATTTCCAGAAGTTTTTCATCAAACCTCTGTCTGGGGAGTATGCAAGGTATTGAATAGGTTGCGGCTAAATACCATTCTCATTTTATTTCCCCAGTAAAGCATTTTCGTACAGAAAATGTTATTTGGTTGAACAGACTAGGAGTTATGCTATTACAGTTAGTCATGGTGACAACTTAACTTATGAAAACGAAATCCCTTGAGTTTTCCAGGTCTTCCAGGATCATATTCTAATTTTTCAAAATTAGAAACATATTTTAAACATTAAACATGTGCCACAATTCTATAAAACAATATTTAGTGATAATGATAAAGAATCGCCGTAGGCAAAATTTGTTGAAAATTTGCATTTCAAATTTTAGGTTTTCACTCAACATTAACAAACATAACCTGCTAACGAATTTTAAGCATATTTTCCTTCAACTGTATTTTTTTAAAATTTGGAAATAACAATAATGAAAGAAATTATGATGGGGTTTTTATTTTTCATAAAAACTAGAGCGGCAATTACAAGTTCTAGACCATTTTGACAATTTCAGAAATATTAATATTGGCAGTAGATACGAAATTTGGATACAAAAATTACCAGAAATAACTAATTTTAGGTGTAATCTCACAAAAACGTTTTTCAGAAATATTAATAACAAAGACAACGCTGAAGACAATTTTAAGTTTAACTATTATTATTATTATTTGTAAACTCGATCACCAATTGTGCCCATTTATCAGAATTATAACAAATAAGCACAAAATATATTTTTGATTCTGAAAAATTCCAGGTTTCAATTCAAAATTCCCTTAGGTTTCCAGGTTTCCCAAGTAGATAGTCACGATGTTAATGCTCAAAGGGCCCACTTGACAAAACTTTTGACAATTACTAAGGCGATCTTGTTCAATAAAATATTGTCATGATGTAGAGTAAAGGCGTCCAAACTGAAATTTGGGTGTTTCAAACATTTTTCACAATCAATACTCTTGTATTGATGAAGAAATTTGTCTGTTGAACATGAAGAGCAACTTTTTCTCAATTTCAAGAACTCATGGAAAAATAAAAATACAGGCTGCTGATGTTGAAAGTTTACATTAAACGATTATGTATTCCTTCATTCTGGTGTAGCATTTAATAGCATTGGGGGAAACGGCATCAGGGTTGGGACCACAGCCTTATATTGGTCAAAATGTCACATGGGGCCAGCGTTATATTGGCTATAACGAAAAATCTGGAAGCTTTACGATCGCATTCTTTATTTGCACAGATAGACCAATAAAATTGCACCAAACTGTCCATAAACAACGCTGTGTTCCTAATCGCCGATTTGAAATGCGAAACGACAATTTTCTGCGGTTATTTCTTACCTAGTCCTTTCCCCAAAGGAACACATTTAGTATAGGAAATGTGGCGCTAAAGCTAAATGCATATATTCTATCTGGAACTGGTCAGCTCTCCTTGGGGTCTGTCATTTTAAGACCATTTCTGTCAATGAATGAGGGCTGTATCAAAACGCGCATGACCTGCATGTTTGTGATACGCATACACAACGAACTTCGTAGATAATTTCAGGGAATAAAACAAAATGTCTACATGTACACGCATTCATCCTCAGCCGACAGATGGCAGTGCAGTACCAGTGATTTGCTGAAGGTTTTAAAAAAGCAACAGCTCTAAAGATGCAACAGCATCTTTAAAATGCCAGTTTAAAATAAATATAATCTTTTAAGAGATGATGAATGTCAATAATATCAAGGTATCATGATTCTAAACAAAGTCACCACACGGTTTTCATTTTCCTGATATTTCTCTGATTATCATGTAATGTTACCATAAATTTAATATTTTTATTGATGAACGCATCAGCTGTGGAATTTTTACAACTTTATAACCAACTATGAACATCTAATTAACTCCCACTACCATTAAATCAATACAGAGCAAGTTGGTTTAGAGATTTTTCGATGCAAAAATTTGTCTTGTTATTTCTTAAACCACTTATGCATACTGATGCATGTATACATACACCAACAAGGAAATGTCTATCCAAACTGTTTAAAATTTCCTAATTTTCCTTAAAAACAGCATTTTTAATTGAAAAATTCCACATTTTTTCCATCCTGGACTTTAGTTCCCTGACCTTTCCATGATTTCCCTGTATTCCAGTCAGCGTGTGGTCACCCTGGTAACTGCTTACACTTTTTATAAAATAAGTACCAACAATGAAAAGTAAAGTATAGTTCTCAATTTGTTCTCAAGAAACAGATATATTTACAAGTAAGGTAATACAGAGTGATCTTAAAGTCCTTTCTTCATTACAAAAACTATTTAAAAAAAAGTTAGTTACAAGGACAGAATTTTGTAAAAAGGTAGAACTCAAGTTTTTTATTTCATTTATTTGATACACTGTATCAAGATACCAAATCACCGGTAAATGTTAAGTGCAATTTCAAAAGGAAACTGAATTTAGATATGTCCACAGTACAAAACCATATGTGACATGTTAACACCAAAATAACACTGTTATCCAATAGTAATTGGTCGCCACTGTTTGTGAAATAAGACTGCAGTATGTGGCTATGTGAAATAAGACAATATGGTTCTTCTACCTTTTTTCAAAATTTGTCTCTGGTGATCTTTAGCTGTTTTTTAAATTAATTTTTATAGTGAGGGTAGGACTATATCACCCTGTATCATAAACAGTACAGTGAAGGCGAAATTTTCAATCTCAGCAAGTTTAAATATCAATCGAAAATTACTCCACCATAAATAAGGTTGAGTAAAGAAAAAACTGTTCAATAAAATATAGTGGGTATTCTTGCTCGGCTGCTTATAGTATTTTTTATATAACTCCCTAACCTTGTCCTCAAGATAGATGAGTTTAATTCTGCTGGAGGAACTTTGTTTCACAGGTAAGGGATCTAACAGAATAGCCGGCGATAAGATCAGGTCTTCAGTAATTGTAAGACATTTTTTTTTACATTCAATATCGACCTTACAGGCACGGGATGTCTCGTTAGTCACACGTGAGTAAAAACACAGGATCCAAAGAGGTGAACGCAGATTTATAAGAAAGGAATCATCTTGGCATCTTTAAGACTTTCGTGCAAGTTTTTATGCCTTCTTAGCTAAATTATTCGAGCTGGGCAGGCTGCAGGGATAGGTTCATTACAACTACTGTATTCACGCCACTGCGTACACACGGTGATATGAAAAATGATAGGCAATCGGAATTATCCGTATTTTTTTTCTAACAGTTTAAAAAAATAATTAAAGATTTTTTCATTTTTAAATAGACGGTTTAAAATTGGCAGGGGGTAGCTGGCGAGCCTGTGGCTAAGCATTTTACGACTGGCTTTAGTTTTGTTCGCAGCTGGACGCCTTGATCAACTTATGTTTTTTTTACCCACTCTCTCTTAAATAGCAAAATAGTGATTTTTAAGTTATTAAATTTATGCTTAATCTAAAACCATAATTTAGACTTTTCACTCTTTAAAGTGTCAGATTTCATAGAAATTCGTGTTGGAATGAGTTCACTGGACTTCACGTAGGGTTTGCAGAGCTACCTTACATGCTTGCCTTTCTAAGGTTTTAAAATGGACGTTTAAAATGGCGAAAAATAGTCCAGTTTCCCCACCCCCTCCCAACAAAAAAATCGAAAAATTGCGGCAAGCAAGCAAGTTTTATTTTAAGTAGAATGAGGACCTGGGAGGGGTAAATCTATACGAACACAGAGCAAGGCCAAAACCACACTGCCATCAATCTGGATCAACAAACTATAATTAAAATTTGTGACAAAAAATGTCGACCATGCAAGCCTTGAAGATGCTATCTCCAAAATGGGAGGCAATGAAACTAGAAAAGTATGCGAATTAAATCCATTATCAAAATCATATCAATCAGATGCGCCAAGATCTGATGATATCAGTTTAATCAAATATCACTTTCGGATATCCAAAATAGGTTGTAAGGTCATGAAGGTCCTGGACTGCCTTTGACTTCCCTAACGAGCATTGCACACAATGAAACGAATCCTGAGAGGGTCTGAAGCCCAACTGAAAAATTGCAGTTTTATGCAAACGAAGAAAATTACACTTATCTCGAGAAGATATCTTGGCGATAAGACAGAGTAAAAAACACGTTAGTTGCCACCGCACTTTGTTCTGTGATGAAGAAGGAGCTAATAAGCAATTAGATTGGTTAATGCACAATAACTTTACAGCAACTTGACCTTATGATTTTTCCTCCGCTAAACATCACTGAATAAAACAGATCTTATTGTATAACGTCAATTTTAATGCGAATGCGAGCACGATACTTTAATGACGAAATAATAAATGCCCATAAATTGACAATTTTTTTTACGACAGACACCAACCTTGCTATCTTTACAAGGCTCAAGATAAATAGGATAGCGCATGCAAATTGGTCAAAATTGTCCTTATCAGATGTCCGAATTGCACTGAGCATGACAACACATGCAAATATGGAGGAACCACTTTGGCAATTAATCTTTTATGCAATATTTATTTCTACGTCATTGTGTAACGCAAATCTATTGTCCCAGGTAAGACAAGATGCTGAAAACATTTAACTCTTACAGTGATAATAATCAAACATGTCTAGAGCTGATTTCCGTCGCGGATACGAGACGATATGCTCGGATGAAGATGGCATATAGCCTGTCTGAATCCATAAAAAAGACATTTCAAAACGTATTTATCATAACAAAAATAGTAATGACAATGACTAAGAGCCCAGAAGTTCTGGTTATGAATTACTTGTTATCGAATTTGTATGCAAGAGTAATTTAAATGGAAATCCTGATTATAAGTTATGCTCAGAAATTTTTTGAACAATATTTTCCGATTTATTTCGAACGCCAAGATGAGCTAATGATATTTGGTAATATGATAAGCAAAAATGATACTTTCTTAATTGAAATTTCAAATCATATTAGCAAATCATTATTGAAAATGGTGAAATGCGACATCACTGATCGTTGTCATTATCAATACAAATTTGAGAGCTTGCAAAACTCATTAAAACTGATTGTTTTCAGATGCCTACAGCAGAAAAATATAATTTTTTCTAGCAAAAAAGATTCTTGCTCAAGCGGACATTTACGTCAGCTGGATCGAATTACCAAATGTTATTAAAATCAATGATAGCGAACAGGCACCTAATTTGATGTAACTAATTTATGTCTTTTTCAATTCTACTCCACTCAACAAGTATTCAATTTAACTTATTAAAGCTTCACACCCTCAGCCTCGATTGAAATTAAAATGTGATAATTACGTCATTAGCATGCATAGATTGGTTTTGGAAAACAATTTTGACAATGTCGATATCGATCAATTGTAATTCAACAAGTTATTTGCCAATTAAAAATATGGAGTGTCATAACTCTACCATTAAATAGATTTTTAGAGATGGTGTAATACAATCTTGGTATAAAATATCCATAAAAACCATAAATCAAAACAATTAGCAAGTATTTTTGTATATTTGTATAAAACAGCAAATGGCATTATCTTAAAATATTCTGTACACAAAATTATCAAATCATATTGTAGCTCGATGATGACATCAGGGATATTTTAGAACTTTGATCGATATGTACATGAATGTGGTACATGCATATAGAGAATTCCCAGTCAATTCTGGAAACCTGTTGTTGATTACAAAACCCACGTAGGGCTTGATGACGTATATCGATGAATGCAATTTTGTTAAAAGGTCATTTTATCATCAACATCCTGTGAAATTTTCGAAAAATACTGTTCAAGAGTGACGATTGTTTGTTTATCAGGCAAGTTAATTGTATGGCGGTGGTGAATATGACGATGACATACGTGGATTACGCAACCAGACAATAAATACTTTATTGTAAATATTTGAATGGTTCAGTCTGTATCGAAAATTGCCAGCGCCAAGTTTATTAATTGTCGGATTCAAATAATGAATACGGATACATTTTTGAAGGCAGGAGCTTCGCATGAATATGCATATTATTTAAAAATAATGACAGCCCGTACGGATATCATTAAATGATATATTCGCTTACAATTGTGGATTGTCAATGTCAGGGAGGGCCTTAACCTAGCAACAAAAAACTCGTTTAATTAGGAGATGAGCTCGGTTAATTTAAATAAAGCAGCATATTTGATAACCGGCCAAATAATATATTTTATTATTATCCTATTATCTATTTTTCATTAGTAGGTCATTAAAATGTGTTGCATTATTTCTTCACAGTGATAGGGTTAGGTGCTAACAGTTTTGTCCTCGGAAACAACACGGTAGATAAAGGATTTAAACGATAACGGTGTTAACTTCTGCCATAATTGCACATCGTGTATAAAACCTTTTTTTGTGCTATGATTTCAACTTTCTTTGGGATGCTCGAATTTAATATCTCCGACTCACGCATGAATCAGGTCGCGAAACGTCATAAACAACCGATTTTTTGATCAGACCACCTAGAAGAAAATCACCTTTTATTATATATTATTTTTTGTTTCATTAAATTGAAACAGTTTTTACTAAGTTTATAGCGTGTTGATAATGTTAGGAAAACCATCATAAATATTCCCGATTAAAATCATATAAATTTAATCCGAGTTTTCCAGATCTGTGGGAACCCTGACAATTACGTACATATATTTACCATTTATGAACGCGATAGGCGAATTAAAAAAATTTCAGAACTACTGGATATTAGGTGTATTTTGTTGATAAAAATACAGTAGACCAACTGGAATTCAGTTACACAGCAACTATTTTCCATCGATCGGATCAATGTCAATATTTTGCACCTTCATCAAGTATTCCTTTGTTCATCAATTTCAGTTTTAATTATACAAAATGCACGCAACTTATGATTCCAACTCAATTTTAAATTCGTGCAGTGTAATGAAACAATCACCTAACTGCATAACAATGGTTTTCCAAACATCAAACCAATCTATCTATAGCAAAACAATAACGACCGCAAGAGTTTATTGCTTTCGAGCTCAGATATGGCAGGAACTTAAAAATGATAAACGACTACAACGGCGCAAGCAAAGGGTGTATGCAATCATAAAGTAGTTGATTTACAAACCACACTTATTTTAAGCTACTTAAACAATCGCATTTCATTGTGCCGAAGCACTTCACTTGTATTTTTTTTCTTCTTCATCTAAAAGTGAACCGAAGAAAGTCCCTATGTAAACGGTTTTGTAATATGACACAAATTTCACGAAAAATACTGGCCTGTTCAATTTGATTTTTATATCTCAATTGGGACGTTTGTTGTCCGGACAGTAAATTTAAATTTATTATACCAGATTCATTACAGGCTGAATGGGATACAATTGGGTTTAATGTGTGCCTATTTGCAGTAGCTTTATTGCAGACCCCCTGCACATTTTATGCTATAAACTGCGCAAATAGAAATAATTTTAGGGAGAGTTAAGTTTTATTTGTAGAGTAATATCCCAAAATATGCACCGGTGCGTTCGATTTTATAATAAAGATATGAAAAAAAATTTAAAAACGCGATAATCTACTAAATCAAGCTGAATGAAACCAGCTGAAAATACATCAGCAATTATCTTCACCACAATTTCATCACCTTAATAGTGAGGAAAGTAGTGCATCTGAAATTTTTCTCCAATTTTATTCCCTTTGGGGATTTTAATGGTCATTTTTTTCTTTTTATCAGAATGGATTTTTTCAGAGTGCTCGTAATCAGATTACCCTTGTAGCCTCTTCAATTTGGGATGGGTTAGGAAGTCTTAGTAGCAAAAAAACATTGCAGAAAAAAACCCAATTAAAATTATACATGTTTGCAGCTTAAGAAGATGCCAATAGTGTCGCTAACTGAAATCCAGCCTTAACCTTGAAACGTCTTTCCCAAAAGCAAATTTTCAATTTGCACAGAAAATGGTGTAGTGTTAGAGTGGGTCCTTTTTGTTAAGTAATGGCTTTCGGTTACAATTAAAAAAATGGCTATAGGCTGTTAAAAATTTCGTTTAACGATGACGATGGTGTCCAAAGTGACGTGAGAGTAACCACCTGATGAATTGGGTACCTGAATTTCACCCCCAATCACATGCAATTTCCACAATGACAGGTTTGATTTAAAATTGATTTAAAAAACAGAAAATGGGACCCAGAAACATAAAATTGCAGGTTATCATAACAGTTAATAGAAAACACAGAAGCAGTTAGAATGGATAAAATTTGATAAAACAGACTAACAAACAGCAGAGCTTTTGACAACATATTACTGCAGTAATTAAAAAATCCAAGATAACTATTTAAACTTTACTTTACATAAAAATGGGATTCCCAAACTTACAATACTGAATAAACTTAATGTCTAGATGCAGTTTCTTCGCCACAAGAAAACTAGAGGACTTTGACTTATTTAAACGTTTTTTTTTATAAACTTCACCTACTTTATTAACTGTCAGATTTTTGAAGGATGTTTCCCGTGTATTATATTCCTAGAAATTGTTTGGTTAGGAGATATTAAAAAGGTTGTCGTTTCCTACCAAAATTATGTTCATGCCAGTTTGTGATACAGTCACGTGAATCATTTTATTTTGTCATAAAATACGATTTCTGTCCAAATTGCGAACAGTTAAAAGTAATGCGATATTTGACGGTGGGGCTGGTTTATCGATAAAGGATAATCTTAAATTTAAAAAACGCGGAAAAAAAGAATATTTAGAAATAATTGGATTTATAATTAGAGCACTAAAGGGCTAACTGACAACATCGTTGTGTAGTTTGTTGGAAACCAAAAACTGAGTATAAGACATGTTTAGAAAGATTTATTGCTTTAGATTAAAGTTTTGAATTCGAGATTATATTTTATAGAAAAATGTTAATCCCCCTGATTTAAACAAGTTCCTTTTCATGAAATTAATGATAAAAGTAGGAAAAAAAATCCACGCTTTATTAAGTAAAAAAATGGAAGTTTACAGGGCGGAAGCCCTGCTTTGCAGGAATTTGGTCTCAATTAGAGCAACACTTCAAGGCTCTTCCAGGTCAATAAAATATGCGAACTCATATTTATTATAATTCAGAATTAATATTTTTTAATAATCATAATTGGAGAAAATCCATTTGCAGGTTAGTGTTTATTCGTAAACAATTTGCTGCATCATGCTTTTGAGGAAAAACTCCAATTTTTAAATTGGCTTGGATTGTTTGCAAAATTCACAAACTCTGGAAAAATTCAGTTTTTACCTTAGCTAATTTCATTTTATGCATATATTGAGGTATCCTCACATATCACATCCCTTTTAACATGGTTTCAAAACATAAATTAACCAAAAAACAACATTAATACACACTGGAAGCAACTACAGTACCAGACACATGTACAAGCTGGATTTCAAAGCAGCTGTCCTTTGTTAAATGAAAAAGCTCAATAGGGCTTGTAGCAAACCAGTCTTAATATCTAGAAGCACACATGTATTAGTGTCACTGCATAACCTCATTGATGGTTCTAACATTATTAGGGAAATTTCTGACGTTATAGGTGGACTCTGACATTGCTGTTCAGTAGTATATGGGTCAGGTACATGTTCAGTTAATTCAGCAGCCAGGGTGAAATATCATCCCCAATAAAAAAGCATCCGTTACACACTTTTTGTCTGCATGGTTTCAGCCATTTTGAGTTTAAAAAGGGCGTCAAAACACGCATAATGGCACCAGCATTGATTCCAAAATAGCATTTTGTGGCCAGGGTGGAAGGTGAAAAATAACAAGGGACAGGAGCATTTGGTAACAATGCTGGAAATGCACACCCATTTGATTTCCAGCACCGTCCCCAGGTAACGAACAATTGTTTTCATCACGCTGAAATGGGCGTTGACAAATGTGTGCCCACGTTTCGTCCTGTTGCCAATTACAAATGCCCGGCGCACAAAGTTGATTTAGACCTAGATTAAACGTCATACGCAGTAGGCCTAGCAGCAATAGTTGGCATGCCAGATAGTGATCTAATGTGACGGAAATACCCGCTGTTTCAATAGCACCAGCTTCCGGAGCCTTGTGTGGAACAACTAAAGTATTTATGATTGCTTTTTTTTCAGTTTTCCACCCCAAACAAGATCAAGAACCGTGCATGGCCACGAAAAAAACTACCAGAAATTGTCCACCGTTTCATTTCAATATACGGATTGTAAAAAATAGCGCAACATCCCGAATCTTCCTAAGTGGACAATTTAATGTTTGCGGAGGCGACAGGAACAATGTCGTCATTTTGAATAGAACAATGAGGTGATAATGTTTTGCGGGATATAGTTAAAAATCTGCACTGTGTCAGGATGGATGTAACAGTAAGGGTCCTCAATAGTCAATACGACTGCAACACCACTGTAAAACGCAATTTAAGTTATGAACACTATATGTAAAAAAAGATACAACTTGATCTTAAGTCGTACTTTAATTCCCTTTCAAAAATCAAAACAAAGTTTTCTAACAGTAAACCAGTGATCATTAAGGTGCCTTAATTTACACTTTATCCCAAAAGATTGTAATATAACAAATTAATTTTTAACTCTGTCGTACAACTTGTTATACATGTATAATTAACGCCCATTGGATTACGTGGGCCATCAATATTACAAGATGTTACAAGCTCATAACACGTTTGTTAAATAGTGTAAGCGCAGCTCTACTACGTACATTTTATTAACATCAAAGGCCATGCATCCCAAACCTGGTTGAATTACCCAAATTTACTCAAGTTTTGGAAATAATTGCGTGTGTTTGGGGTGTACATCTGATGTAAAGTTTTCACATCGATCAGTATTGAGTAAAATGTTAACTGCCCTGTAATATAAATTATGTTTTTAATCAATAAAACAATTGACTATGACGATACTTATTGAATTTGATAAATAAGGGAATTCGCACAACATCAAAGTATTAATGCACTATTATAATTTTCAGCTTTAGTGTCATAATCTATATATGACATAACTTTTGTGTCATAATAAAGTTACGAAATCCCTTGACTTTTAAAAAAAATTTCAACTTCACCATACTTTCTCAGGTTTCCTATAGGATTCCCAGGTGCTGTGGGAAACCTGGAAATTATCACATGAAATTGATCTTCAATAGCTTTTATAAATTATTCGAAAATTTGAAGACGAAGACGTTGGAAGTAATTGAAATAAGTTAAATTTAATTGAAAGATAATGTGTAGGTGTGTAACTTAATGTATGCAACTCAAGAGCAAAATTTCTTATTGGATTTCCGCGGCCCACCTGCTTGCACAAAATACACTTCACATAGCCTCACCACAACAAAAAAAGATTCTCAAAACAATAACGCCCACTTGTGTCCCAGAATGTCCCTCCAAAATGTCTTGCCAAGGATCTACTGTATTAGTTCAATAAGTTTAACTGCTCGACTATTCTGGAAACAGAATATTTTTTTTCTTTCGATGACCATATTGTCATTAGCCCCAAACAGGACTCGAGTTTCACAAAATTTTCATTTACTGCCATTATAAGCAGGATCCCCACCCTGTTCAAATCCTTGACCGCAAATGATAAGATTCAGGACTGCCATTTTTTGCCTGAATCTCAAAAGTCCTGGTCCATTTCAGAGCAATTGCATGCAGGTAGACAAGGCCACCTGCTGACGAAATGGGAAACTTCCGTCTATGCATGCCTCGATTTCATTGGAGTTTATTATTTTGCACAGTAGTGGACCAGACAGATACAGATATTCTTAAATTTTTACATTAGGAGAATAAAGAAGGTGTACCTATGAGTGAAATATGACAACGATTCCCATATCGCTGAAGACAATTTCCAGACAATGCCGCGTAGATATGGGAGATAGAGACCTTACATTATGGGAGTAAAACTTAAGATATAAAATTTGATATACACTCGTATATCAAATATCACTTGGAGTAGAACTCTGCACGTTCCCAAAATTTGACGTTCATTACCGAAGAACGGCTATACAGATTTAGGTAGAATATTCATTATATTACCAACAAACGATGTAATCTAACAATAAATATCTTGTTAAACTGATCATTTTCTTCAGAATACAAGTATATCTTATTTTACACTCGTTACTCAAACAAAAGACACCCAATTTTAGTTCAGTAACCATTAATATGCAAGAGATCACAACTACGTGATATTTTAAAACTATTATCTCCACTCTACATGACAGTTAACGCTTAGCTAAACTACATGTATGTACATGTAGATCAACCCAATGCAGGGTTCCCGCAGAGAGGAAATTTTCAACTTCCCTGACTGTTTCAAAATTTTAAACAAATTTTCTTGACCACCCAGCAACATATAGTATATACCAATGTAAGTAATGTTGTGATAGCTAAAGGTGCGTTAGATTATGTTATTCTAAATGTTACGTAAAGCATATTGCATATCAACACGAGATAGAACAAATTTTCATCGTGAAACAGCAAGTTTAGACCAGTTTTTAAATTAACAATTTCTTTACTAATTTCCCCACACAATTGTTCGTCAACGTTTGGTTTTTGTGCTAACCAGTAACTAGCGATGAAAAATGTAACATTCAAAATTAATCCATTTTCCATGACTTTTCCATGTTTTTCCAATTCTCTGACATTTCCATGTGTTTATCCATAGAGTGGGAAATGCCACAAAATCGTTGGTTTGAAAATGAGCAGGAAGGCATTTTCAAACAGTAGGACTGTATGTCACCAACGAACCAGCGATATTTGAATATCACAAATAAAATCAGTGATATTCAAATGTGACAATGTGTATCAAATCGATATCATCAGATGCGACTCGTTTACGTCAGTCGTCAAGCACAATAAATGTTGACAGATACTGTTACGGTTTAATTGAAATGAGATACGAGCAAATGCCCATAAAGTAACCGTACGTAATAACTTGTAATTGCTTAAAGTTCAACCTCATCTTGGGTTACATTAATTATTTGCTATACGATCTCTAGATCTTTAGCCTTCTCATTCGAAGTCTTCATGAAAATAATAACGAGCCACCACCTGTACACTTCCTGCAGTAAAACTAGCGATGAGTGAAAATTATACTAAGATATGATCTTAGCCACGATTTAACATTCAACCTGAGTATGTCTGCTTAAGTACTCCGGTGAACTCCGTCCTCGTATGATTTTAAAAAAGTATACTGAGCAGATTCATTTATCACGTATTTAAGAAGCGGGCTTCATAACGATTTATTATGAATTTCTGGAATTATAAATTTCCATAACAAAGACAATAACTCATCATTAAAACTTTTAATGATGCTCTCGCAAATGCAAAACAAAAACGTGATTGGCAGCACCACACAGTCTTGCCGTAATTCGGCCACTGTTTTAGCAAGAATAAATATACAAATCTGTTATAAAATTGCAAGTTTATACCTGCTAGCAAAATAAGAATATAAATTAGTTAATAAAACAATATTTAGACTGTAATATTGCAGTTATCCATTACGAAGGAATAAAGCTAGTTTGAACGAAAGCTAGTTTGTCATATGGTAATTTTAAAAAGTTACACTTGAATTTAGCGTTCCTACAACGAAGGTGTAAAAGTATAATGGCAAAACACAATATCGGAGCTTATGTGATGGTAGTATAGCTTAAGTAACTGGGGCGAGGGAAATCCTCCAACAGAACACAACCATGAATTTTACATGGTATGGTAATATTCAATTATAGTGATTGATTGGCAGAGGGGAACACTAGGGCTTTTTTCACAAGGCCATCATTCCCAATAACCTTTATTTTTTCCCAGACTCCACTCTCAACGGCACCATATCTTGGTCGTTTATTTCATGGACCCAACACCTTACCCATGTATATCATCGTTGTCGATATAACTCATAAGAATTTGCCAGCAGACGAAACATAACCACATCACTTGTTGTACTATCGCCAAAACCTCTAATGTTAACCATCGCAAGATGAGTGACATAAACGCAGTAGTTCGCTAATATATTTGGTGTATGGTATTTTAACTGCAACAAATTTCAGGAAATTGTTGATTTTGTTCATAAATAGAGAAGTTTCTTATATTTTAAATATATTTGTCAAAAATGTTGTGGCAATTTCTATTGAACTATTGGTTTTTGTGGGTTATGGTATAAAACAGATTAATTGAAATGGTATACATGTACATGTATATCAAGAGTCACGTGAATTCTTGTCCAAAGTATCAAAAATAAAAAGCCACAATATAACAAAAAAAAAACTGATCTTTCCCTCCAAATTGTTGTTTTCTCTCCAAGAATTAATTGACATAACGAAAATTCATGGTATGTA
>JAQGAF010003391.1:0-17825 GCA_034687865.1 Kryphioiulus occultus
GATGGAGGCTGCCATACTCTTCAAATCCTTACTGTACCCATGAATCAATCGTCCAATTCTCACACATATTTGAGGATTGGGGATGAAATGTTTATGAAACAGAATTATAATCAATTCTTCACTGCTTACACTGTACTCCTAATTGTTAGCAGACGACAAAACCACAATCTGCAACTCCTAACTTCTCAAAACTAATGAAGTGGGACCCTAATCAGATTTCTACCCATAAATTCATCAAACTCTTCATTCTTTTCTCCCCAGCTTCTCATATATTTACAACTTATTACAATTTGTATGAAACATTATTTATGAAACATGGAAGCCTTAATACATCTCAGCTATCCCTAAGATTCATCAATTCTTCACACACCTCAAGTTTTATGAAATAAGCCCCAGACATGCTTCCATTCAATGGTTTATTTTCAATGGCTATTCAATGGTTGTTGTTCCAAGATGGCGTGAGGCCGGTCAAATACATGGGAATTATTTAAAAAAGTAGTTTTGTGTTCCTAAAGGATGGAGAAACTAACAGTAAAAAATGCAATGCTGTAAAATAAAAATCGAATTTAGAAACAAAGGTTTTGTTACTTTTGGTACCACCCTCGTCAATTTTACACCCCTACTTCTGCACACCCTCAACCCATATGGAAAAAATATGTGGATGATATATTATAAATGTACTGATATATATTCTAACATATTTCACTTATATTTTAAAAAATGGATTATATTTGTAATTTAAGATAAATATATTCATGTTACATTACGAATATATTTTACATAATTTATTGTGAAAAATGTCTTTTTAATATATGGCTTATTATGAGGGAAAATCATTACCAAAGTATTTTTTGCTAAACAAATTTGGAAATGCATATTTAATGTTGCACTTAATTAACCTAGTTGTTAAACAATTAAGACAAGAAATTGTTCATAAAAACAATTTCGGCCGATATACTCATCACACCAAGTTTTAATGGTGTATCTCCATCATATTAATGAAAAAAATGTGCATGTATATGTGCAATATATACTCCATATATTTTATACATGCCACAATATATTACCCATATATTTTAACTACATTTATAATATATTACGAATATATGGGATTGGACCAATTTTGGTATATGTTCCATATCTAAATAATATAATTAAAAAAAAATATTTTCCACATTTTTTTTCCATATGGGAAAGTGATGACAATCTTGTACATCACATAACTTCATAAGATGCCTGACAATTCTTGTTTTGTTTTTCAGGATCCATAGCTAGGACATGCTTTCAGTCCTCCACCTACTAAAACCAAAGATGACCTCTGGTCACTTCATTGTCCTATAGCGTTGCCCTAGCTACTGAACTACACCAAGTCATTTCGTGGACCTATTCATCAGGTTGACTCATCGAAGATTTCAATGTAAGTTCAAATTAGTACCGAAAATGCTCATGGGACCTGGCTGTTTTTTTACTAATAATATGATTCACACAAGTTTTCACTTCTTGTTCACTAAAGGTTAAATGGTATTTTAAACGTGCAGTGTTTAGAGTGACTAAACAGTAAACTTTTTTTTATGCACATTTAACAGTCACAATAACCAAACTCACGAGACATTAATTAGCAGCGCCCCCTACTGTGTCAATGGAGTCAGTCTTCATATGCGCGTATATTTCAGAGGTTAGGCAGCTGTTCTACAGTTTATTTTTGTTTTAATTTACAGAACTTTTCCCCACTGGCTTTTATATGCATTAACTGTATTATTGACTGTTGTGTTTTGAAGTGTTTTTTGCATCGTGTCCCCAAAGTGAGACACCATGATGCTGCTTTAAGTTACTGACTTAAACACGAAACGAGTTAAATAACAAAGACCACAGACCAGTTTTTCATGATATAAGCTTCTCCTTTTATTAAATTACACAACTGTCCCCTCCGCAGAAAAAAAATATTTACATACAAATTAAGCAGGTCACCGTTCTGAGTACACACAATGAATGCAGTTAAAAAGTTCCGGTACTGGGCATATATTTGCCGAAGCAGCATTTTCTGTACATTCCAGCGCTGGATTCAAGTAAAAATGGCTGACTCTTTGTGGCCCTTGAGTCTACCGCTGGGGGCGCTAGTGTCGCGGCCATTTTGACTTCCGCGGAGTGGAGTGACGCGCACGCTCCCTGGCGGTGGTCATGGTGCAGGCAGCCGTCGAGGGCGCCACCTGGCGCTGGTTGGAGGGCAGGATGCGGCGCACCAGCTCCCGGATTTCCGAACGGTCGATGTGCTGAATGTCCCGGGGCAGGCCCAGACCTGAAAAATTAGAAAATAAAAAAATTGAGACTTAAGCCAATATTAACTAAATTGAGGTGCGCAAAGATGATGGTATGGTAAAACTGATGATAAATTGGAAGTGAATCAATATTGTGAGATGACCGCTGATCACGGAACCATGTTTGCATCTACATGTAAATGCACGTTGCTCGCAAAGTTGCAGACTTACATGTATATTGTAGCAGTGGGCAATCGGTTGCTAATTTTGATAAACTGACTGCAATGATTGTAATGCAAGTTATTAATGGGCAGAAATCAATCAAGCAATCCTCCTACTCATCGGTTAATCCAATGTAATTCTACACAGGTGAAAATTAGGGGCTAGTACTACTCGTTTGTTTCAGGTGCTTTGCCGGATTTCAAGACCTTTAACCTGACTTCAGACTTGACTATTTTGGAATCTCAAGGAAGTGAGTGAGACTTCAAAGCATTCCTGCCTTCATAGATGTCAGGAAGGTAATGGGACTTTATGGACTTAAAGGACTTCAACACATGCACTGATTGCAATGATTACCTGTGTTGGTTATTAAGAAGTCGTCCTACCCACGGACTTCACAGAAGCCTGGAAGTTCTATTGAAGTCGTTGAAATCCACTGTAGTCATTGAAGTTTATGAAGTCAGGCTGAAATCCATCAAGTCCTTTATTTCGCAATCTGAACTATGCTGGACTTGCAAGGACTTCAGGACCTTCACTGCAAACTTCAATGACTTGAACCCAGACTGCACAGACTTCAATTGGACTTCGCGGAGGTCAGCGAACTGGTACACATGGCTTTTCAAGTTTACGATGAACCATTAAGGATAGGGCCCTATACAGGGTTCATACAAAAATTTGCAACTCAATTTCCCTGACTTTTCCCGACCAAATCTGATTAATTCCCCTGACTTATCAAATGAAAATGTTAATGTAAGGAAAATTAACTTTATTTGCAACACTACAATTAACTATAATTTGTATTTTTCTGTGCTGCTGCTGCTTCCCAGTAATAGCAGCTTTTCAAACCCTCTTTTTTATTCCATAAAGTCAAATTGAAATTCAAATTTTTTTTAATGTTTTCCCTAACTTCCACCTGAGTTCCCTGACTTAAAGTGGCAAAATGGCAATATTTTCTTGATTTTCCTTGACCACATTTCATTGCCCTGACTATCCCTGACCACAATTCATTTCCCTGACTTTCCCTGACCGCATTTCATTTCCCTGACTTTCCCCGACCACATTTCATTTCCCTGACTTTCCCTGACGGTATAAACCCTGCTGTAACGCCCTTTTACTCAATTAGTGTCAGTGCAAGCAATTCATCAGTTCTACAACCAGTCTTGTAATTACTATTCATTCTGCTTTTCGCAATCACTGTGCAATGACTCTTCCATGAGAGTGAGGCATTGTTTCTTTAACCTTTTACATAATGCATACAGGGTGACCCAAGGGAGACGTACAGGGTGATATTCGTGACATTTGATTACCCAAGCTGAACTTAAGGAAATGCTTAAGATTTGTCATCATGTTTGCGGGAAGGCAGTTGGCCACAGGTGGCGCCCTGAACATGTTAAGCTCGTTTCCTCGAAATTGTCGAAATGTGCGACCTCGCCCACCCGTCCTCGAAATGGAGGCCACATTTTAGTCGCACCCACAGGTAGCGAGACCTTGAGATTCTCGAGTGAGGGAGACTCACAGTCAGCCGAAGCTGGCAGACAGCTTGGCGCCTCCCCACGCCATGGCCAATGGGGACGACTTCGTTACCCTCAGCAGGCACAACCGACACCCTGCAGGGGGCGCTACGCCATCATTTCGGAAAAAAATGTTACATTTGATAAGTCCCACTGTGCCAGACATGGCCATGGATACCAAATAAACAGTGTGTACAGTGTATAACTGTCGACAACGTTTACTTTGTATATATGGTGCCTGAGACATTAAAATGCTCCAAAATCACTCGTGTTCATTGGTGTTCGGGAATACTTGTCTTGTACATACATGTAAATGTTCCAATTCTGTTTGGGATATTGAAATTCATTTGATGCCAGGGCTGTCTGATGTTCATGTAGACATGTGTGGGACTTTAAAATATTCCAAAATCACATGTGCAGGCTGACTAGCAGTATGGAGGTAGAATAATATAGAAAAAATGAACACAAAATATAGTTGGGAAGAATATAGGAATTTTTTTCTTACGAAAATCAGTAAATTACTGCAGTTTAGAGCATTTCCTCTAACTAAAAACAAACTTTTACACTTTCACATGCAAATATCAGATTTTGTTTAACATTTTCACTAAAGATTTCAGAAAAACCCACGTAATTTTAGAATGACAGACCTTTGTGAACCTTCTACAATAGGCTTATTGAGAATGCCGTATGCAATTTTTTTACAAAAACTAGAAAAACTGGTGTAAATATCAACATTTAAGAGAACGCCGTACGCGAAATGTAAAAAAAACTAATACTATAATAAATGTAAAAAAACAGTATACATTTTCAAAGACATTCTTAGAAACATTACTATTAAAGAGAAAGCCGTAGGCATTGTTTTTCCAAAAAATAGTACCTTTTGCAACCTTCAGATTTCTTTTCTCAAAAAATGTAGTGTATGTAAACACCAACATTCAAAAGAGCGCCATAGGTGATTTTTTTAAAAAAATTAAAAAAACTAACCCTAATGCATTTTTAAGACATTCTTAGAAATATTAATAATCAACAGAATGTAGTAGGCAATTTTAAGCAAAACCAGAAATGATGAATTTTAGGCAGTATCTGCTATATTGTTCTTTGCTACATGTATTGGAACATACTGTACATGGTACATGCACATGTAGGCCCCTATAGTTTTTTTTCCAAAAATATAGGACTATATTGCATTATAGGAGTATCCCAAAAATACCGTATATAGGAAATGTATACGAATCACTTGACAGCCATATGTTTACTCTGTACATGTATATGGTGTCTGCATGGGACATTAAAACGTGTCTGGTGTTCTCGAAAACATGTTCGGGACGTTGATATTCATCTGATGTCAGGTCTGTCTGTTCATGTTGACATGTGTGGGACATTAAAATATTCCAAAATTACGTGTGCATCAGGTGTTCATGTGAACATGCCTGGGTTATCAAATGCGCGTAACATGTAAAATGTTTCAAACTCGTAGTACGTGTGCATCTGGTTTTAATGAAGATATGCCTGGAAAATCATGAATTATAGGTATTCATCTGATGTCAGGGCTGTCTGATGTCTATGATGATATGTGCGGGACATTAAAATATTCCAAAATCACATGACGTGCATCAGGTGTTCATGCGAACATGTCTAGGGCTTTAAAATTGGTATTCAATTTTCACATACGTGCTTGTTTGTTGTTCATGAAGACAAAGTCCAGTACATTGAAATATTCAAAATCACGTGTTCATCCAGTGTTCGTGATGACTTCAAGTCTTGTCTGGGGCACTAAAATATTGCAATCACACGTGTACATCTTGTACATCTGGTGTTCATGAAGACATGTCTGGTGCTGGGTGGGTATCTGGTTTTCATGCAAACATCTGAGACATTACCCATGCCTACCACTATTACTTCCATTTTGGGAACAATGAAGTGTTCCAAATTTACTCCCCAAGATGGTTGGGTACCTAAATCAACGGGACGTCCCACAAGAGGAAAAATCAGTTTTTCCGAAAAAAATCGGTTTTTGGCTTCGAGGATGGGTTGACCCGGGTCAAGACAGTGGAGTACCCGGGTCTGCTAATCCTGGAAACCTCTGCAATGTTCTGGGACAAACAATGGCGCTTTGTCCCCCTGCGGGGCTGTTCCCAGGGGTGGGGGTAGAGGGTGACACAACGCAGATGCTGTGGGTTCTGGTCGAGGGACACTTGATTGAAACCTCATGCTGAGGGGGAACTTTTTGGCACGTTGCATTTTGCTGGGGCTCTAGGTCCTATTTCACACAACTAGAGGTGTGTGAAGAATTGACGAATCTGAGGGATTGCTAGGACTTATAGAAGATTCCATGTTTCATAAATATGCATGAGGAGCTGGGAAGTTAAGAATGAAGAGCTTGATGAATTTAAGAGTAGAAACCTGGTTAGGGTACCATTTCAATAAAGTTTTGAGGAGTTGCAGATTATAGCGTTGTCGTTTGCTAATAATCCTAACCTTGAGGAACAAAGTGTTAGAAGTGAAGAATTGATTATAATTCTGTTTCATGAACATTTCATCCTTAATCCTAAAAAAATTGTGTGAGGCTTGGATGATTGAGGCATTTTGCATGGCTGATTGGGTACAGTATTTACCTCTCACAAGTTAATTGTTTATCCTTTGCACAATAACGTATACCGGTATAGTTGAATGTTAAACTCAATGTCTCAATTAACTTAAATCATCACTTAGAATAATCATGAGGAGTTTGAGGTTTACTTCATCCGCACTCCTCATGCATTTTTATGAAACCCAACTTTGATTTTTACCCTCAAATTCATCATGGTTTTCATTCTTCACTCCCCAACTCCTCACATAATTTTATGAAACATGAAATCCTCGTATTCTCACAGATTCATCAATTCCTCACAGCTCTATCCTTCAGATGGAGATTGGAGATGTCATGTTTGCGAAACAGAATTACATGTATAATCAAATATTCACTACTCGTACTTCACTCTTCATGACCTTATCCACAACCCCTCATACGCCTCAAAGTTTATGATATAGGCTACAGGACTCAATCCTCACTCTTTTTGAGGATTGGGGATGACATGTTTATGAAACAGAATTATAATCAATTATTCACGCCTCACTCCTCACTTCTCATAGTTTTATGAAATAGGGCCCTGGAATCCTTGATCAGGCCGAATTTCCCAATTTCGAATTTGGACCTCTTACCCCTAATGCTTTGTTGAGTAACTTGCGTTACCTCAAAGACAATTCGCAACTTTCACTTTTCCGCATACAGGAACAAGCGCAGCCCCACGTCCCATCTAGTACATGTACCCTTTTCCTTCCTCAATGTTGGCATTTGACCCTGAGGTGCGAGCCCCACCCCGGCTTCCGCTACCTAGAACCTTTCGCCGAAAATGGGGGACAGGGGCCGATTCCTCTAAGAATCTATTCCCTTGAATGTAAGGAATTTTAATAAGGCCATAAAATGGCGCTGACGCATCAAAAGCAGTAAAGCAGGTTTCCCAATTTGGGCGACAGGTGGTGGACGTGCGGGACGCAACAGCAACATTCCTGGGAGGTCAGACCCGCTTTTGTACTCCATGGGAACGCTAGTGGCCCCAGGGTGCGTTGCCCTGCTGCCTTCTGCTAGCGGCAGCCATCTTGGGAGTCGCGTCAGTAGTGGAATTCATTTTATCATATGGGACGAAGTCAGTGCTGTATTTTGTTGTTGTTGTTGTAACTAGTATAACCAAAGAAATGTAGTAAATAACGAGTACCTAAGCTTAGTATAAAAAAAGTAGTTGATAAAAACCAATTTCAAAACATGGATAGTTGAGTGAATAGAAACTTTCCTTAGACAACTTTTAGGTATAATTTTAGTTAATTTCTAGTATCCAGTAGGTATCAAGGTATTCTTATGGTGTTTTATTGGTATGCACAATTTACACCGTGTAAAAGTAACCTATGATGGCTTCTTCAAGGTTTCTCATTGGTTGTTGAAAGATTTCCTTTATATCCAATGTATTGCATTGCCCTACAAAAATTTTAGGTATAACTTTAGTTAATTTCTAGTATCCAGTATATATCAAGGTATTTTTATGGTGCATTATTGGTATACACGTTTGCAACCTTGGAAGGTTTCATTATTGGTTGTAGAATGGTTTCCTCTATATCCAATGTATTTCATAGGTTTCCAAAATGTCGTACACTGTTGTACAAATGTTATACCCGATCTGACTTATTTGATACTTGTTGAAACATTTCTGATACCAAAACAAAAAATACAGAAGAATGGAAACCTACATACTAGCAACTTTAAAATACCTTTAAATTTGTTGTAAGGGTTCTACCAGCATTGTGAACAATGTTCTCCGAATTTTACTAAAAATGTATTGCATTGGTAAGGCCTACAGTGCTGCATGTGTTTTGATACCAAATATGTCGCCAAAATTACTGTGACCTTTTTGAACATGTGCCAATGTTTCCGAATATATTGCCTAGGTTTTTTGGATGACAAATGATGAATTTTAACCCAAATATTTCTATATTGCATAGTTTTTCAAGATGTTGTACACTGTAAGGTATCCCTCTGAAACATATGGCAGGTACTTTTTGGATCCAATCAACTTATTTGACACCTGTTGAAACACGTTTCTGGTACCAAAAAAAAATACAAAAAATGGAAACCTACCTACTAGTAACTTTAAAAAAAGCCTTTAATTTTTTGTAAGGGATTGCAAATTCCATGACTTTTCAATGACTTATTCATGACTTCAAACGCCGTAGGAGATTTTTTTGCAAAATTGGATGACAAACGATGAATTTTAACCCAAATATTACTGGTATTATTATTTCCGAAATGTTCAAAAGGTCCACAAAAACTAATGTTTGGCGACATCTAGGCGTATGAAGAATGCTCCCAAAATTTCTTTATTTCTGAATAACGCTAAGTATACTTAAAATCGATTAGTTCTGGTAAAGATTTTCAAAAAAAAAATGTCTACGACGTTTTCTTGATTATAATATTGAGATAAGGAAACGATATTTTTAATAGTATTGTGTTAACGCCTAATTAGCTTTTCTAAAAATTTCACCTACAGCGTTTGCATTAAGTTCAACACAGTATTCAGTAATTTTATTTGCATGGAAATGGCCAAAAATCCTGCATTTGTCATATTTTTTTTAAAAAATCGTCCACCTGCTTACATTGGACAGGTCAGGTTGAATTATTTTTTCCCAAAACCAACCAAGCTTAACGTTAGTCCACCATGGCGTCTGAATTGGTTCAGTGCGTGGGCAGGCCTGTGGTTACCTGACCCTTGGCTGACCTGTCTGACCTGCCACTGAATTAATCACCAGACTTGGGACGTGCTAAACCCTGGATTTGGGTTACTCAACCCATGGAGTCACAAATTTAGGAATAATTTGCAGAGTTTGGGCTCCTGTGGCTATGCAATTACCATTGAGCGATTAGGCTGTGGGGTGTTCTATGATCTTAAAACTAATTGTTGGTGCAAGGAAGGGGCCATTTTGACCCCTTCTTGAGAGGGGAAAACAGTTGTTGGATTAGTTTGGGTTTAGGTTTCTGGGATGGTCATCAAGTCGTTTCGTTCATAATTTACGTCATCAACAGCTGACCGGAAGTAAGGCTCAGAAAACTAATTCATTTTAAAAATACTTAGCTAAATCCGTTGGTGCTGAATTTTGGTACACTGGTTAAATTCGCGTAACGGTTTCTTGTTTTAAAATTATGAAGATAAATGTAATTCCCTTCACGTTTTAATTGACAATTTTAAACGACGCAAAAATGCGTTCGATACTGCGGCCTAGCCCCTATTTAGAAACATTCGCGTGTCTGGTAAAAATATATTCGGAAGCTCGAAAGTGCCCAGAAAAACGTATATTCGAAACGTACGTGGGTTTGGTGTAATTGCCATTCCAGGGTTGGCCGCACTCAAATTCTCAAATAGATTTCCTGACTTTCCCTGACAACTTGTCAGACATTTCCATGAAAGTTCACACAATATTACTCATGTTGCTCTCATGTTTATATTAACACGTATATAATTTTTTAGGAATTTTTTTTTGTGGTGTAGTTTTTGTAAAAATTTTGCCTACGGCGTTCTCAATTTTAAAATATACGCGGGTCGCTTCGAATGAAAATACGGATTTTTTTTCAAAAATATTTGATTAAGATTGTGAAAAATCAGATATATGCATGTAATTTTTTTTAATATATTAGATGCATGCCCTTTAATGGGCAAAGTGTGGAAAATAAAATTAATTTTACTTACATGTGATATTTTTATTTGATAAGTCAGGGAAATTGATCAGATTTGGTCAGGGAAAGTCAGGAAAATTGAGTTGCAAATTTTGGTATGAACCCTGTATTAAATTTCAAGCCCTGAATCGAACTTTAACATGTAGTAGGCGAAAATTTTCGAAGATTTATATCACAAGTAATGAATTTTAGTAACTAGTAGCAAAATTATTAATAATAATGAATAACGAGCAATTTTTTTGAAAAAAACTTCACGTATGTCAACAGTACAGCACTGTATTTCTGCGGACATTAGAACTACAGAGAACTAATACTAACAGAAATACCGTATGCGAATTTTTTTTTTTTTAAAAATAGGTCTTAAATGATAGCTGTAGTTTGCCAAAGGCTACATTTTTAGAAACTCAACATCACAAATGATAATTTTACACTATCTATGAAAGACATTCCTGACAATCCTTGACACTTCTTCATTTCCCTGACTTTCCAGAAAGTGGGAATCCTGCATTCGCTTATCTCATTTTCCAAAACATACTTGCGTCTGTTAGAACCTTTCATTGAACTTGACATGCACGTCAATGTTGCGTTTTATTGAATACCCAATAATGCCACATTCTTAAAAAAACCTAGCTTTTAGTGTTTTGTGAGTCTAATTGATTGGTCAGCTTCGTGACCGCCACGAGGATCAAGTTAGATCTTGTTTTCCGAACTTTACGACCCCTAACCCTAGTGGTCACGTTAGCGCGTCATTTCCAATCAAGCTAACGGCCGATTAGTTCCAGACACGGCAAATTGCTAATTAGGCGACCGTCATTGGCGTTTGAAGATGGCCGATGTTTATGTAAGGAACCCATGAGCACATGCTTTAAGTTCCAATTTAAGTTGAAACACGAGATGAGTGGAGCTGAGCAGTCAGGGTCCAACCGACTCAATTAGGATCCCCTTCTGCTTTTTCGGCGAAATGAGCCTGGGAATCGTCACCAGGGTCGCAAACACGTGTCCAACTGATTTAACAAGGGCGATACGGGTTTCGGCAAATTCTGAACATATTTTTGCTTTGAAAACTATCAGAACAGCAAGATTTATTGAACACCATGTATAGAACGAACCTTTGGCAAGTGCTTAGCTTACTTTATAAACGTATAAATTATGCGGTTTACTTATGAAAAATAAATTGGCAAAATCAGAAACGAAAATTTAAGGTGAAATAATGTAACTCGGTCGAAATTCGAATGCATTAAAGTCGTGCATGGAAACATGTTTTACTTAGTGGAAGTGAGTTTTATAAATTTTAGTTGAATCCGCAATGGGGTTGTTTGGTTCAAGCGAATTTGCTGAAGCGTATCATAGGCAAGTTTTCCACAATTCATTTCACTAAGTAAAACACGTTTCAATGCAAGACTTGAGTGCATGGAAAGGAAATGCATTACGAATTGCAAAATATATTGCAAATGCATTGGTCGGTTTTATCGCAACGTGAAATACAACATGACTTGGGTATTTCACAATGTATTTGAAACTACATACTTACGAAAGTTATGTGCTGCATTGCATTGAATGAAATTGATGCATTTTTAAAATTTTAAACTTTATTTTATTGCCAATTTTAATTTGTTTATTGAATATTTTAGATCTTTTTTAAATTCAGAATTGGGATTTCTACCTTGAAATTATGAAATATAGCAAGGCTTTAACATGGCAAAATCCATGCAATATCAATTGTAATGCATTCCATATATACTGCTACAAAACACATTTTAAAATTTGTCAACACAGTTTGAAACTACATTCGTCTCAATCTACAGACATTTTCAATGTATTTTCCAATCTTTTTTTCTTATAATGCATTTCTAAATGCATTACAATTACATGAGGGATATCCAGCATATTAGAGTATACGTTATGTACATGTAAAACAAAATGATGGTAATTTAGATTAGACATTACAGTGTGAATTACACAATAGGCTACGATCTGCGACACAAAAAATGCATCACAATATGCATTCCATGATGCATAACAAATTGCTTAAAAACATATTTTAAAATACATTTTCACATATACATGTATTTGTCAGCAGAGTTTTAAACTAAATTTACCTCAATCTACAGACATTTTAAAATTTACTTTCCAATGCATGCATTCTAAATGCATTAACATTACATGCGTGTTACCACAAATGTATTCGTAGTTTTCACAAATTATTTTTGCGAATTTCTGCAAATACATCATGCAAGCAGTCATCGCTATAGGCTACGCTGACGCATGCATGCTCCCCAATGGTCAGTTTCACCAGAGCGCTCTTAGATTGGTTGGATCAGTTTTTTTTTTGGGGGGGGGGAGGTCACTGTGGGGTCAGTTGGGACTCACCTTGGAGTGCTTGGGGCAGTCCTCTGGTCCGCAGCCGGGCAATGAGTGCCGTGTGGAGCTGGTCAATGTACTTGATGGCTTCTTCGATCACAGTCACCTGGGCCAAAAAAGGGATAAAAATAATGATCAGGGTTGGTTAGGTCAGTGGGGGTCATTCGCGCTCATTTGCATCTTGATGCCCTCCAGAGGGCACCAGCATGCCCTTGAACCCCTTCACCCCGTTGCACTCGTTATCCGAAAATCAGGTGGGTTGAAAAAAAATTGGGCAAAAAGTATATCGAAAAAGCTGGTGGCAGGTGCATCTTGGGAGGGCGAAAGGGTTCGAGTGACGTCACTATCGGGGTGAACGAGCCTGTTTGTTTGCGTTTTTTTGGCTGATTTCTCGAGATGGTCAAACGGGTTGCATTCTCGTTCGTTTTCCCCCTCTTGACCATGTTCAATTAAATGAATTCTGAAATCTGGATATTTATGATGACGTTAATTGAAGTCCTTGAGATGTTGAGACATGTTCTTGTAGAATTGAGAAAGTAGAATTTTTTGGCTCGTTTATCCCCCTTCACATTAAAGAATCAATTTTGCGAACCAACAACACGTTGCTGAGAATTCCTCATTTTTGATAGGGTGGCAAGCAAGTCCTGAATGTCCTGAAAGAGCTAAAAAGTACTAAAACTTCCTGTAGAGTGTGTTGTCAGACTACATGTACTAAGTTAAATGCTGACTGCCTTTAGCTTGGTACAGGTGCAGTATGTTCAGTATGTCTCCAAAAGTCCTAAAATAGTCTTTAATTTTTCTCCAAAAGTCCAAAATTGCAAAACTTGACTTGTTTGTCACCCTGATTTTTCCCACGAAAATTCACATTTGAACTTTTTGAAGAAAGCTCAATTTTCTTCAATTTCAATATAATTTGACCAAAGGGTTAACAACTCTTCAAGAACTTTAGCAGAACCTCAGCAGAACTTCAGTGGAAGGAATTCAGAGGGACTTCAAGAACTTCAATAAGATATCAATGAAACTTAAAGAGATGGGACTTTCAATGGAACTTTTAGCCTAACTTCACAGACTTCAATACTACTTCATTGGGACTTGAAGAACGTTATTGAAACATAGGCCTACTTCATTGGGACTTGTTCTTACTATATATGTGACCAAGGAAGTTCCAGCCTGATTTCAGTAGGGCTTCTTTGATATTTCAATAGGACTTTCAAGAACATCAATGAAACTTCAATGGGAATTCAAAGCTAGACTTCAGAGGAACTTCTATCAGCCTTCGAGGTCGACTTCCCAAAAACGTGTGTAGTTTTGGGAAGTTAGAAAATTATATATGCTAATCTCGTGGCATGCTGCGAAGTCAGGAAGTACTCGAAGCCACATTGAAATTCCACTGTAGTCATTGAAGTCTGAACTAAATCTGCAAGACACTGAAGTCTGCAGTTTGTGAGCAAGGCTCAACTTACAGGTGCTTCGTGTTAACTTCACTCCAGACTTCAATAACTTCACCCCAGCTTGACAAAGTTGAAAATAACAGAATATCGTGAAGAGAAAGAATTTGTTTTACAAAAATAACGAAACGAAAATGGGAAATGTCATCTTACTCAAGACAAAAAAAGATGTTTCGAAATTTACAATACGAATTAACATTTTGAAGAACTTTCAAGCATTTTATATCTGCTTACAAAATATTCCCAAGATTGCCCTTATTAGGCCACAAATTCCATCCTTCACCAATTTTCTGAGCTAATTAATTGAAGAAACAGTTTAAGGTGCTTGTCTTACCTTTGATACTTTGGGTTTCGTGGCGATAGAGGGCACCATGGCTCTCAAGCGGTTGTACTCTTTCTTCCTCAGCAGCCTTAGCCTGTGACGTCTGTATTTTTGTAAAAGTTTTTGCACAGAATAGACACACTGGGAGTTGGTGGGCGTCATGGTAATCCACATGCTGGTCAATTAGCACGTTCGAAATTAGCAATCGAACGGGTTGGTCGTTGAGACTTGGAATGTTGAGAATGCGGTTCCTGGGGCCCGGCTTCAGTTCTCATGAGTTCTGCAAAGAAAGGAGAGTTTTGTATTATTGCAGCGGTCTACTGGATTTTGTATTGAAAATTTCATGGCTTTTCAATGACTTTCATGACTTCAAAAACTCTTCAATGACTTTTTCATGACTTCAAAAACATGATTTTTTTTGAAAATTTCAAGATAATTTCAAGAAACACTTTTTACCGATTTCACACAGATTTAACTTATCCAAATGCCATATGGCGGAAATTTAAGAAATTATAGATCTGATCACGAAATGATGGAAGTAGTCCCAATTTTGTAAAAGGAAATAATATTGATAACCGATGGAATTTAATGCCATAGGCAATTTTTTTGAAAAATTACAGGAAATGATGGATTTTTAGGGTATTAATATTAACAGGGATGCATTTTTGTGCACTTCTTCTTTCGAAATTTAAAAAAAAATTATTCGTGATGGAAACGTTGTAAGGAAACTTTTTTGCTGAAAAATTTGATAAGTAGCCAACCACGATATTATCATTTAGGAACGCTGTAGGCAGATTTTTTTAAAAATCATTAACCGAAATAAAGCATTTTAGGTGGAATTAAGTGGATTTTTCATAAGAAATATTAGGAAAAACAATGATAATGAAAGCGTCATAGGCGACATTTTTATAAAAAGTAGCTCGCAAATACACCTTTTCGGAGATACTTATACCAATTAAAAATTCCCTGACTTTACAAGACCAAATCAATTGTCTGACTTTACTTGGTTTTCTAGATGGCCAGTCACCCTGCATGACGTCAACAACTTTTCAATGACTTTTCACTACCTCAAAAACTTTTCAATGACTTTTTCACGACCTCAAAAACTTTTCAATGACTTTTTCCCGACCTCAAAATCTTTTCAATGGCGTTTTCACGACTTCAAAATCTTTTCAATGACGTTTTCACGACTTCAAAATCTTTTCAATGACGTTTTCACGACTTCAAAAACTTTTCAATGAATTTTTCACGACCTCAAAAAGGTTTCTCGTGTTAAGGTGATACCTATGGTTGTGCCACCTGGAAGACACGTCACACCCTTAATTGGAAAGTTTCATGTTATGACTTGGCAGGTGTTTGGGCTTCCGGGTCCACATCCGGCCGCAAAAATTCGCCAGAATTTCAAATTCTCTCTAACTGGCTGGTCAAACAAAAAAATAAATTGAGTACCGCAAATTTTAACCCCTTTACCAACAAACAATTTACGTGTTTTTGCCAGGAGCGTTTCTGCGAAGTCGGTTCTCGTTGACCTCGTTTCATTTCATTTAATCCTTTCATCCCAATCAACGAAAATGGCCGAAATTATGTCAGCTGACTTCGATTTGTCACATCAAAATATGGCAGCTTGCAATTAGGACATGCAGTGACCTCCTTAGACTTGAGGCCTGAATTTAACAATCTTTAGCCAGCTGTACATATTGTTAGACTATTGGTGAAAACAATACCAACTTTCACGACAATTTTGAAAAGTTTGAAATGAACAACATGAACAGCTTTTTGCATTGATCAATTGGAGAAATACATTTTTGAATTTCATTCTATTTTTTTGTATAAATGTTTACAAATGTCCTCAAATTGGAACAAATTCAAGATTTCCAGTTTCTGTAAAAATGTGGGATGGTCACTCTTTAAGTTAAATATTTTACCAAAAACTCTTAGTAACCAATGTTATATCTTGCCCTACAATGCAAGCGTTGAGCAGCAATACATGAGCAGCGTTTTTGCAAATGCATGCTTTCAAAATTACTTATTGCAATATATTTCACAAATATTTGCAATATTTTCTATGCCGTGGACAATGGACTTGAATCAACGAATAAGTGTATTTGCCAGTGAGTACATGTTATCGAAATATTGCGTGCATTATTCGATAGTCCGCAAATACTTGCAACGCAGTGCAATACATTTTAAATACAATGTAATTTCATACTTCCATAAAACAAGCTAATGTATGCTTTTTGCTTAAAGCATATTTTCAATACATTGTGAATACATTACAATAAACTTGCATCAAACAAGCAATGTGCATGTGTACGTACATGTATGTTTTTGCGAGTGAGTTGCACATGTTATCCAAATAGCTAGCGCAATATAGGCTAGTCCACAAATACTTGTATTGCATTTTGAATAGACTTTCATCAAATAAGCAAGGTATTTGCAAGTGAATACAGCACAAATATTTCAGGATGCTTGGTGCAAAATAATTGAAAAATACCTGTAACATACACGTATTTTGAATAAATTGCAATATATTTTACAACATTTGGATCAAATATGACCTACGCAATGTAGGCCTATCTGCAAGTGAGTTGCACATGCTTTCAAAGCCCTTAGTGCAGTATAGTCCACAAGGACTTGCAACACATTGAATATCATTTGGAATTTGCATGCATTGCAATAGTTACCGATATACTGATAGTTTGTAATGTTTCACGTATAAATTGAAATGCATTGCAATATATTTTAAGTACATTGTGATACCATAGACTTCCATATATAGCATCGGCTAGTCCGCAAATACTTGCAATGCATTGTAATATATTGCAATACAATGAACTTAAGCAACATATTTTCAATACATTGCAATATATGTTACAACACTTACATCAATTAAGCAATGTATTTGCAAGTGAGTTGCACATGCTTTCCTAAGACATTGCACATCAGTTGGAATATATTGCAATAGTTGCGGTATACTGATTGGTAATTTGTAATGTTTCTCGTATAAATTCATTGCGTAGCTGTGATGAATTTATGCGAGAAGCATTACAAACTGTGTGTGATATTATGCTAATTTCACCGCGAAATATATGTATACAACTGCATTTGATTGGTACCCATATTACATAGCGAAATAGTCTTTCATTACACAGGCATCAGTACGTTTTTGTTTGCTTTTTTGCAAACTACATGTATGTTGGCTATTGTGCTAATTTCAACACGAAATTCACGTACACAAACAACTGCATTTGCTTTGTATATCCCAATACGTTGCGAAATATGTCATTACACAGGAATCGGTACGTTTTTGCTTTTTTTTGCAATACTGGATAAGATACAAAACTACCAAAAGCAAGCCATTTAGGAATGGTAAAATTCAATTCAATTCAACTCAGTACCCTACTATCAGTAACTGAATACCGTGTGGTAGGGGGGTGTACTCCATCAACC
>JAQGAF010003392.1:0-17820 GCA_034687865.1 Kryphioiulus occultus
CGGTTGCCTATGAAGCCACAATCGCCACCATCCACGTCAACCAATTCTTTGGGAATTTCTCGATGACAACAAGCGCAGTGGAGATTGGCTCCACAGGCACCCGAACACATTTTTCAATGATGGTATGCAGAACCTTGTGACGCAATGGGACAAATGCACCAATAGTTGTACATGTACTCTACAAAGTGTATATTTTACATTTTGTCAGATAATGAGTCGTTCAAATTTAAATAAATACCTTATCTTACTTTTTGAACTGCCCTCGTATAATAGAATGCTATAATCAAGTTTGAAACAAGGTTACAAGAACATGTGATTCTTCATCAATTAAGAATTATATCACATCCTACATAATTATACATGTATATATTGTAAGTAGATAATAGAGCATTAGCAAATGGAAAATTGGGGGGATGATTCGACAAGTTTTACTACATGATTTGCACAACTTTTGCTTGTAATACTAGACATGTAATATACACCAAGCATTATCTTGTTCATTCTTGTACCAGTTCGACGATTAGGAAAAACAGAAATACGCTTATTTCTCGTTTGACAGTTATCACAGTGATATCCACAGGATAACGGCCAACATTTGACAACTTGATAACGTCACACAACTACTGTACATTTTACGGAAAATGCATATGCGAAAACGCGCATTTCGATATACAACGCACGTGTGCGGGTATTTCGGAAACCTGCCAAGTAGACAATTTCGGATTAAGTTAACTTACCACAGCAACACGAACGTTTGCCATCGTTGATCTGCAAATTCACTGAGGCAAATACTCGCAAAACCTCACCAAAAACCAAACCAACTGAGTCTGATCTTGAACAGGATCAACACAACGCTACTACACACTCCACGTCACAGAAACCGTCAACCTCGCTCCGCCCACTTGTTAACATCACCGTAGAGTGACACTCTGCGTTGTTTGGCCAAAACGGCCGCCCAGTATTTTTGAGGTGACGTTCGTTGGTACATGGGCAGATTTATTTTCCGCGGTACCACTCAAGAGAAAAACAAGTCTGGTCAAGTTTTACTTTCACGAAATGAATTGATTTACTGCAATAATTATCAGTTTACCTTGAATGGAAATCAAAATTGTAATTTTGGAATAAATTCTGTGTGTACCGATGTAGTTATTAGCTATGAAAAACATAAATTGAAGAGCTAAACTACCCATAAAGTGTGCATAAAATGTGAACATTTTATGAAAAAAAATTTTCTTACGTTTGCACAACAATCACGTCATTGAAGTGCCCTGATTATTATTCAATGTTTATACTCTCTGGGCTAGGCCATGATCATAATGTCAAATCAATATTATGTAGTGAAAAAATAATAAAAATATAACTGCAAATTCATGATTTTGTCGACCTTATTTAAATTCCAAAATCTGCTTTTGCTGAGATACATAAGCGCCTTTGAACTCACTGGAGTTATGCGGCAGAAGCGAACAGAAGATGATCGGGTCTGCACCTGAACAGAGGATAACACAAATGTATATTAGTACTTTAAACTCCATCGTGTCTAAAGAGGTCGATTTTCCATGAGGCAAAATGGAACAAGGATTAGTCTACCTTGCTCTGGTGTCAAGCTTCCTCCATTGCTTGTCATATCAGTTGCTACATATCCTGGTTCAACCTATAAACAATATTCATAATTTTCTTTATATATATACACAACAAATGACCATTTTGTCTCTATATATTTTTATCCATAGTAGTCAAATAAGTAATTAATGCCTCAGAAAACAAATTGTTTTTAAAATAAGCTCTCCTATACATTTATTACAATGCAATTTTACATACTGCAGTGACAATAATGTCGGTTCTCGGATCATTGTTCAATTGTCGCTGCTGAACTCTGGTGAGAGCGGTAACACCCACTTTCGTAACACTATATCCACTGCTCCCCCAACCATTTTGAAGATGAGTTCCAGCTTTTGCATCGCTTTACAGTAAAAACGAACCTCATTAAAACGCATGTAGACAGGAAATTTAGAGACTGATCAACTGTAGCAACTAGCAAGATAAAAAAAATTGCTTCCAGCAGTTTTGAATGCAATAAAAAAGCGACATGCATGTATATTAAATATCCAATGGAATCAATAAATCATTGATTTGCTAAGTTGCTGTCTTTGTCTATAATTGTCACTTACTCCACGAATTTTTGCATTAATAGGGAAAGCTTCTCAGCTGTCAAATTGTCCTTTTTCAATTCGTTTTTTATGTCTTCTCCTTTCACACCATATGATAACTGGCCGACCAAACTTGAAACATTTACAACTCTAAAAAATACAAGTAGGAATATATCACCTAATAATATAATATATTTTTTTCGTTTGCTAGTAATATGGTAATGAGGATTGAAAAATGAAATAATTGTAGAGGTCTTGCGTCATAACGTTATTATAAAAACCCACTTAAGAGAGATAATGTGATCATCATCATATTAACCTTGCATGAGGCCGCAGAAGGGGAAAGAGTACGTCACACACATTTTTAGTTCCTGTGAAATTGATTTTCATCGTATTTTCTGCTTGCTCACCAAAAGGAACTGTTGAAGAGCCCTTGTAATGAATAAGAATTAGAAGCATGACTTAGCACTAACAATATTAATAAATGAACAATTGCAATATCTACAGATTAATAAATCTACCTTGTAAGCAAAACCAGCATTGTTCACAAGTATGTCTAAACCGCCATACGATATTTTGAGGTAATCCATGAATCTTTCAATGCTAGAGATGTCTTCAATATCGAGCTGATGAAATTTCGGATTGAGATTTAATTTTTTAAGCTGATCGACAGCTGCTAATCCAAGTACCTCATTTCGAGCTAAAACATCATTATGAAAGGATAAATCTATTTAAACGTGTTCCTCTAATCAAATTGAAATAAATTTGCTCATTAGCAATTACCAGTTAAATAAACATGTCCATCAAACTTCTCGCAAAGGCCTTTGACCACTGCCAATCCAATACCCTTGTTTCCTCCAGTTACCTTCAGAAAAATGTAGGAATATGCTAAAGCCCAAGTTTATTTAAATAATGTATAATATTTTGGTTAGCATTGTTGTCAGCCCTGATGGTTTTACAAATACGATTTTAATGGTGTTCATTTATACATGTAATTCAGACATTTAGTTATTTAATTTCACTCCGTGTGAAATTTATTTGCAATAAGTTGTAGCACAAATTTGCTTTTGCGAAATGGGGCATTGCAAAAATTATTTACCATGTAATACAAGGGTACCGTATATAAAGAAATATAATTAAATATTAAATAACTTCATATGATATTTGAATCAATCACCAACCACAATAAAACTATTTCATAATTAAATTCAATGCAAAATATAATTTAAAATATTTGTTTAGAAAATTTTCCTGAAGTTGCCCATCATTGCTCATGAAATTATAATATACCATAACATTTTTGGTTAGTTAGCCAAATAAATACTGTTGCACGAGTAATGTATATATTAAAAGCTTAAAACATGAAACCTTGAGCACCATGTTTTTGTGTAGGGCTTGTCAAAGTATAGAAGTTGACCTCGAAATTTAAACGCAATTCGTCAGAAAAACCTACGTGGTCCGAATTAACATTATGGTATCTTCCCTAAACATTTGGTATAGGCTCATATTAGACATGCATAGATTTCATGTGAAACATTCAGAAAAAAGTGCCCCAAAATTGCACACATCATACTTCGTCCTCAAAATTATACCTCAAATGTAATTATTAAATGTGCACAATTTTTAATTTGATAAACAAGTCAAGATGAAGATTAGCCAACTATATATATTTATAAATGACATACCACTGCCACTCGAGCATTCGCCATTGATCTTGCAGAAATAAATAATGAATGTTATGTGGATAAAAACTCTCCCAGCATGCAAGATCGATCGGTGTAAACTAAATGCAAATGATCGATAAGGCAACAATTAACATGGCATGCATTTGACGCACTAGAACATGGATAGAAACCACTAGCATCCAATCTGACCACTACATGTATATGTAGACCACTCCCTTGTGGGCGTTTTGCTCACTTCATTCTCCAAGTAGGCAGACCAGCCTTGACACAGGTAAAAAACTACAACGTCACTAAACAAAAAATAGAAATACTGGAAGCCTCCAGCTGTTCAGGTGACGTCATCTGAATCATGGCGATCTCAGCATTATTCAAATTATAGTACAGTAACTATGAAAACTGTGGAAAGAAATGGAAACCATGGGACTTGAAGTTCATGGAAATTTAATTACCACTGTTTTGATCCACTGCACTATTTTAGGGCATATAATTTAAATTTTCTGAACAAAATTAAAGATTTTGTAGAAAACATTTCTTTCATTAAAATGTATAATTGTTTAAAAATGTCATTTACAAAGGGGTAGCATCACAATGTATAACTGTTTAAAAATGTAATTTACAAAGGGTTAGCATCACAAATAGGCAACTACTAAATTCATATCAGTTGCAAATAAATGTTGAAATTCATTACCTGGCCAGGATGCAGTGTAGCCTAATGATGCAGCAAATAAATCAAAGGCATTTTGTCAGAATTAATCCTTCGATATTAAAAGATATATAAAATCAAAACGTAAACATATTTCCAGCTCTGGAAATTTCAAGCATGAACAGCTGGTTGGTAATTCACTGTACCTATGACATTCCCAGTAGCATGATTAGTGGCAGAACGATATGGTGCACTTATTCATCAGTTTCCCCCTTGAATAAAGCTGGAATTTCATCCAAGTCGTCAAAATAGCCCAGCTTTGCAGGCACTTGCAAAGTGTTTGCTTTGGAAATCTTCGAATTAGCACACTGCACCAAATTAGCTTTACTAACATTAGCAGGCCAAGCTTGTTGATAATTTTGCTGTGTCGAAGTCTTACGCCTGGCCTCAACAGCTTGCTTTTTATTAATTTTCAAAGATTCCTTACACATTGGTTGCTCTTCCTTTTTTGGCCTAAAATAATAATTCGATTCCCACACTGACACCTGATTATTGCATTTTGGTTCATTTTTTCTTCTGTAGAAGAATTCCAATCCCCAAGTAGCAAATTTTGGAGGGGTTTTCGCTTCAGGAAGCCATGCTTTACTAGAATACTGTTCATTGGATGAGTGCTTCTTCTTTATTGATTTGTTCCGATTATCCAACACTCCAGAAGTTCTGGAGCTTACACAGTCCTCATTTATATGTTCATATGCTGGATTTGTCTCGTCATTGTCCAACAAAGGCGATGGGCATCTCTTTCGCTTTATATTTATGGACGCAGCAACCTTTTTGTGGATCTTTGCACACTGTTCCTTAGATGGCCCTAATGATTCGTTGCATAACAAATCTATTACAGGCTGACAGGTAGAATTTGTCACGTCATTGTCCAGCAGAGTAGCTGAGCATCTACTTCTGTTTGCCTTAATGAACGCACTCGCTTTTTTGTGCTTCCAGGCAGCATTAGGTGTCATGTTCGATCGCTACTCAAAAGCAAGAAAAGTGACAATGCGCCAACAAGTAAACAAGTGTATTTCTCACCCATATTCTTCCTGAAAGCAAAAAAATTTGCAACATATAGCTTGCGCAAGTATTGTTGAACGAGCTACAGAATATTAAACATACCACTACGAAGATTTCGAGCAGATAATTCAAAAACACCTCGCTACCATGAACTGTCATTGCACACATTTTCTAGAGTTCAAGCGTTGATGGTTTCCATGGCAACTGTGAAAGACTTGCTCTTGTGGCGACATCTGTGTGCATGAGTATGAACCAAGAATTTTACCGAAGTTTGTTTTTCGTCGCAATGTCATTGTATGTCAGGCCTTGATTTATCTGTTTCTATGTTCAATTAAATCTACATAATGCTCTTACAACATAATAACCGTTGGCAGATGTTCTAGCTGACCCTTTTTGATAGTTCTTGCTTGGTGAGTTCGTGTTATACGTTGAGCATGGTTGTCAATTAGCACAATGATCATGTCTAGCTGATACAAGAGTTGATGAATTCATCTTCATTTTCAAGTGTTATCTACCGGTATTCTTTGTAAAATTCTAAAACTGTGTTATGAATAATCGGTACATGAACCTCAGACTACTGCTTTGAGCTATATTTCTCGAATTATATAGTCTATACATTGATAGTCTATACATCGATATAGCCTATACATTGGTGAATCATTTTCCACAAAGTTCTGTTTGATACATCCAGGTGCCTTAGATAAATAAACTACCTATCTATGCAGGTGCTTTTCAGCGAAACATTCGTAGAATAAGTCCACCATGACATTTACAGCCTTTTGTGACTTTTTCAGATGAAACAGTCACTCAAATGACATGGATTACCACGACGATGGCTTCCCACAGTTGCAAGGCACATTTACCACCGAAACTGTCCTAGCGAATTACCCGGAAGAACTACCCATGCAAACCGCAGAATACTCCGCATTACGAAGCCTGATAGCTGATGGCGGTGATCGCTTCGGAGTATCTGCAGTGTCCTTTGACATACACGAAGAGCTGTTATGGATGGGAAATCAAGGGGTATATGGATATTCGTGGTTGATAGACTTAATTCTTTGCATTGTGCGCTTTATAGTTTGTGGTGTGTCTTTATATTCCAGGGGCACGTTACATCATATTATGGACCAGACATGCAGAAATACACATCTTTTCAAATTCATGCCACCAATGATGTCAGGCAAATTTGCTCAATCGATTCTGGAATATTAGCACTGACACGGGACAGTTTGCGATGCCAATCACGCCAAGGCTTGTGCATATTTAATCATGCGTAAGATATTTGCCATCCAGTTGGGTTTTGGAAAAGAGCATTTGGGTATTTCGTGGTATATGCATTTAGGGAAAAAATAAGGAAAACTTTCATTTGGAAGGGACAGACTTGAGAATACAAAAGCAAGCTCAATCGACCAAATCTGTCTGATCTTCTATTAGCAAGAATGATTCATTGGTTGTATCTGCTATTGCAATTTATCCAACCGAACAAATCTACGTTCTAACTATTTTTTTCTGTAAATTTGTAAACTCTGTTCCATCTATTTCTCTGTCTGACATCATTCAAATTCAAACTAAACTGAAGTTTAAAAATTGTAGAACTGATGCTATGGAAGAAATGCAGTGCATGTCTTTGACTTCGCCAACAACGTTGTTGATGGGCGGTCATCAGGATAAACTCGTGGAATTGGATTTGACCCAAGCGGAAGAAACCAGGCAGGTATGCACATTTGCCAGGCATTTGTCTGGTGTTTTTCAAATTACTAGTATGACACAAACCCACCTGCCTTTGACATATTTTAAAACTCACAACATCTTGCTGTGCGCAGGTAGATATTGGTGAAGCTGGATGTGCGATTCTCCGGCAACATTCAAGATTTATATGTACTGGTGACACGAGTGGAAAGGTTCTATGCATTTTCAATCAATTTAGGTTCCAGATGCTTAAAATCAAAGATCTTTCATAATACATGTAGTATTGCTAAATCTTTAGGTGACTTTGAGAGATCCAAACACACTCCAAGTTGAGCACACCTTAGAAGCCCACACTGGAACTCTTTCAGATTTTGATGTGCACGGAAACCATCTTGTCACGTGTGGCTTTGCAAGCAGGTTAGGATTTTGCGCAATCAAATCTCTGCTGAGCCTTACTTTGCAAATTTGCAATTCAACCATATACCAACAATGCTCTTTCGTTTTTGCTTACAGACATGGGAACTTTACGGTGGACAGGTTCTTGATGGTTTATGACTTGAGGGTGATGAGGGCCGTTGCACCAATTCAACTAATGCTGGACCCTTTGCTTTTGCGCTTCGTGCCAGCTTTCACATCTCGGCTAGCCGTCGTATCTCAGGTTGCAAATTTAAATTTGTGCTAGTCCACAAAATAGCTGATGGCATTTGCAGATTTAGAACTTTTAATGTATTTTTTTGTAAATTAGACAGGTCAATTCCAGTTGATGGAAACAGGTGCATTATCCAATCCACCCATTTGCTTGTATCAAGTAAACACTGGTGGTTCTATGTGCCTCACATTTGATGTCAGCAGCTCGTGTCAAGCATTAGCATTTGGTGATGCTGGAGGTTATTACAATAAAATTTCAGTAAACGACAATAAACTAGAATACCTTAAGGCCAAATATCTTTACTGTATTTGTATTTCTTTAGGATTCGTTCATCTGTTTGCATCAAGCAACGAAGTGACATTTAACCTGTATTCTCAGCCGACAGAATTTGCTGAGCCTGTTGAACCTCTACCAGCCATTGATATTAACGACCCTATTGCAACCTTGGCTAGCATACCAATGTCGTATGGAAATGGAAAACTGTTATCCGACTGGCCACCCGAACTTTGCAAAGTTGTTTACAGGTCTCTACCATAATAAGCACAGATTGTTGTTGTTGTCATGAAACCCTAGCACATGGTATTTGTTGTCAAATACCATGGGTAAAGTTTCGAGTTTATATTCAATGTTGAACTCATATTTCACAATTCTTCTCTTTTTAGACGTGCTCCACCTATCGATAAAGCAATTTTAAACACTATGAAGATGGTTCAGTCTATTGGTTATGCACCTAATCCTGGAATTCGACTTCGTAATCAAGTGCCATACAAATTGAACACTAAAAAGTCAAGGAATAGACTGACTTCTCATGATTCTTCCAAAGGAGGTGAGCTTCTGCAGCAACGGCTCAATAGTATGCAATATAGTTTATTTCTATTGGACCTAATAAATTCTCATCGTACTTGTTTAGACGATTCATATGTCGTGGTGCCAAAAAGATACCAGAAGATAGAAGTCAAATATTCTAGGATGGGTGCCGACGAATTTGACTATAATTTTTATAATCGTAGCAGCTTTTCCGGCCTAGAATCAACGTTGCCAAATTCTTACTGTAATGCTATGCTTCAGGTGAGCTATTAACTCTCATTGAGTATACTATGGACGTGTCTGAAATTGTCAATCATTTCTTCATCGCCATTTTAGGTGCTGTACTTTTTAGATCCGTTACGGGCTGCGCTGGAAAGCCACCTTTGTACCAAGGAATTCTGCTTGGCCTGTGAACTTGGCTTCTTTTTTCACATGTTGGATGTTTCCAAAGGGGTGCCCTGTCAGGTATCTGCCTTCATAAGTACAGATATGATTTTATCTTGCAGTAGCTGCCACTGAATGTCATTCTATCTGACAGGCAAACAATTTCTTCAGGGCCTTTCGCACCATTCCAGAAGCTTCTGCTTTGGGGTTGATTCTTGGTAATTCAGACAATGCGCTCAAGAGAGGCAATCTAGGCCCATTGATTCAAAGTTGGAATCGGTTCATTTTACAACAGATTCATGCGGTAAGAATGTGCACTACTTATGCCTTTTGTCAGAGATTCACCCTGGCATTGGTGATAGGCCCTCGTGCCCGCTTATAATATTCTTAAAATCCGCTATAATCCGCTTAAAATCTTATAATCCACCAAACAACTTATGCCCTCTGTCCCGCTGAAGAATGAAAAAGCGATAAACACTCACTAATCTTGCCTTACCAATGGTCTAATTCCAGGAAACTATTGAACAAAGTGATGAAAATAAAGACGGGGATTCGCCTAACAGGTTAAATAGTAACCAAATTTAGCAGAACATATTGGTGACAAATGGTTTTGGCTATTAGAAACAAGTCTGAATTTATTTTTTAGTAAATTTGATTCCCAACACATGTCCTTGGTCAGCCGGATCTTCGGTGCAGATATGTACAACCAAAACAAGTGCCGATGTGGACAAGTGCAGCAAAAGAATGTGACCACATTGGTCTTTTCTTTAGTTTATCCGGACATGTCTCCACCAGGTTCGTTATCTGATATTCCGATATTCATGGCTTACCCACAGCATACCTGCTGTCTGATCACAGCAGGTATGCTGTGATCAGACGTGGTTACTCTTGAGAATGCCAAAAATTCAGAAAAGTACTTCAGCATATACCAGACAGATCCATCTTATTGCACATCAAATCTCAAACTGTCATGGTCTAATATACCTCGTTTTGTAACTGCTTATTCCTAGCGCCAGGAAAACCATGCATACAATTCACGTTTTCAAATGTACTGCAGCGTTGCATTTGTTTAGATCAGCATACCCAAGCTTGGTGCGAGAAATGCGAAAAATACCAACCCACGGTAAGGTTTTTGTATGTAAAATGAAACACTTTGGGAATCCTTCAGATCTGATGGAAGCTATTCAAATGCAAATTTCACACTTCCCAACTATATGCTTTAGATCCAAAGTCGCCGGGTAAAACGACTACCTGACGTTTTTGCAATAAATTGTGGCATGGATGCTGCATACGACTTGAATTTCTGGAAAACACAACACGAGGTATTTCATAACTTTCTCAATCTACAAATTAACGTTTAAAAATGTTTTAATTGGCAGTTGATAGTTTTGGCAACCTCTTTGTAAATATGGCTTTTAGTTAATAAATCCTAAAGAAAGCAAAGCCACGCCGAAGTCATCTCCCCAAAAACCGTGTCGTTATGGCAGTTCCTGCACAAAGCGTGAATGTACTTTCTACCATGATTCATCCGAACTGAAAAGGTGAAGTTTTTAAATTTGTATCATTTATGTTGTTATTATGTTATAAACTAATAACCAATTTTTGCTTATTACAATACAGTGAAGATTATGTACCACTCGATGATTTGCCAGTGAATCATACACCATGGATCCCACCTGCAATAAGGGCTAAACTTCGAGAAAATGGGAATGTTGATTTTACAGATATAAAGGATTTAAGCAAGGTAGGCTACATAGCCGTGCTCAGTATACGATTTTCAGGCAATATATTGAACAGTGAGCTCAGGCTAGGGGCATTTGTCTGAATACCTGACGATATATTGTTATTATATAATGCGCAACCATTTTAATATTTATATTGTTATTATATAATGCGCAACCATTTTAATATTTTGCACAAAAATAATGGAGCACTGATATCGAACAAAATGTCTAGGCCATAATTTTTAATATGGTTGTCAAGGTGAACGAAGACGAAACTACTACAGATTCTGTCCTGTATCAACTGGTCTCAGTGGTGAGTCATGTGAAAGATCCCAGAAAACCCGAGCATCAAAATGTGGTCAGCTTCATTAGAGTGGGAGCAGATTATCATCAGCGCTCAATGGGTGGCAATGCCACACAGTGGTATCTTTTTAATGACTTTGTCGTGGTACCGATTTCTCAGGTGGGCTATTTAATGCTGGCAATTTCAAAACATTAGTTGTTCTGAAGCAACTAATTGTATGGTCCGATATACCTCTTTAGGAGGAAGTTTTATCATATGATAGTGATTGGAAATTGCACTGCGTTTTGTATTACGCCAGGGTGGACATCAAGGATAGACACTCGATTGAAGGTAAATAATAATAATCAGATATGAGAAATAGCAATGAAACAAAAAAGTTAGAATGAATAATGAGCACAATATGCGTTTCATTTCCATAGTGGTGAACCCTATAACGCAGGACGTTTTCTTGGAAGATAAATCCTTGGCTACACGAGGTGGCTATCGAAGCACAACCTTTACTCCCTTAGCTATCGACGAGATGTTGAGTGCAGGAGACACAGTCGCTATGGACGCCGAATTTGTGTCTCTTAATCAGGTATGTAGTCATTATTGCGATTACCAAGAGCTCACACCTGAAGCAATGAAGCTCTGATGCAGATTTTATAATAATTACAGGAAGAGTCGGAGCTTCGTAGCGATGGCACCAGATCTACCATTAAACCTTCTCAGATGGCAGTTGCACGCATCACTTGCATTAGAGGGTTTGCACATCCTCTTGCATTTGTCGCTTGGTTTCCAGTTACACATTATAACCAGTGTATTTTCCATCTTACATTTTCAGGCAAGGACCCCTTAAAGGAACTCCTTTCATTGATGATTACATATCTACGCAGGAGCAGGTATTTCTCATTTCTTGAGTAAATTGCAGTGTTCTAGTTTGGCCTGCTGAATAATGTGCATAATTTCAACAATAGGTTGTGGATTATTTGACCAAATTTTCTGGCATAATGCCTGGTGATCTGGACGCTTCTTTGTCGTCCAAACACCTGACAACCTTGAAGTCGACATATGTTAAACTTCGCTTCTTAACTGACAATGGCATTAAGTTTGTCGGACACGGGCTAAAAACGGACTTCCGGGTCATAAACCTCGTGGTATGATAATTCAGGTATTATATTCCAAATTTGAAAAAGTGCAAGAAGCGCATTGTCAAAGATGGGTCCAATTTATTGCCGATAGGTACCACCAGAACAGGTGATAGACACAGTTTACCTATTTCATCAGTCTCACCAGCGAATGATATCGCTTCGTTTCCTCGCCTGGCACTATTTAGGCAAGTATTTTGCAATTATAAAAGCGAAACAGGTGAAGGGGCGGCCATTAACTGTATGTGGGAAGAGAAAAGGTTCTGTGCATATTACAGAATGTTGTGTTTGTGAACATTTTTATAGGACTGAAAATCCAATCTGTTATTCATGATTCAATTGAAGATGCTAGAACCGCATTCAGATTATATGAGAAATTCGAAGAAATCGAGAGTGAGGGAAAAGTAAAAGATGCACTGAAAGAGCTCTACGAAAAAGGCCGAAATTTGCAGTGGAAAGTTCCTGGGATGAAAGATTAACCAACAAAGGGTTTTTTATCGTTTTATTTAAAAAAAACCAAGACGTGCATCATTTTTACTAACGTTTTTGCCCGATTGATGCACTTCTCGACAAAAATATATTTACAGTAAAAGCTACATTTATTCTCGCGCTTGCGTGTTTTGTAACTGAACTAAGACTTTAGCAGTTTTCTTCCTTCCATTAGGTGTATGTACATCGCACAAACCAAGTAGTAATTCAGTAGTGAACAAATCAGGAAGACATTTCATAAGTCTAGAGACCTAAAAGTACAAGAAAAGGAAGGGCGAGAATATATGAAGTGATTTTGTGCTGAAATTCCATCTACAATATGGTCTACTGGTAAACTTAGATGTATAGATTTATATTTACCAAACTCATCGGCATGAACTGAAGAATGCTTTTAGCTTGCTGTTTACCGCAAATTGCCACTTGTTCCAGGAAATGAAAAACGAACTGTGTGCGTTGACTCAAAGTTGGGTCACTCGCAATTATGTAAAACATATGAAATAGTTCGGCTACAAGGGAGAAAAACAACGGTTGATGAATTTGTGTAACAATGCAAGTTAATCTGAACACTTAAATTATTTTTTAATTTTTGAATAATATTCGTCTCGCTTTAATTTAAAAATGATCATAAATGGTGCAGATGTGAATTTGTATCTGACAAACCTGCAGCCTTATGAAGGGGCTCCTGGACACCTGAACTATTTTGCAGATCCCCGCTTGACATCATGCCAATTGGTAAATCGTCCATATCTCCACTGCCCAGATTATGAGACTTGCCCACTTTTCTCAGATCAATGCATTCGGCCATTTCTTCCACGTCCAAGTCCCTCCGTGTTCGTTTCATCGACCGTTTCTTAATACCCGACTCTAAAAGTATCACCACTCGTTTACAACAGTTATTTCATAAACGTTTTAACGAATAATCATTTCATTGAAATGGTATAAAAGACGTACGCTTTTGGCTTTGTTTCGCTTGCAGAGCAGCAAATAAGCACATGGCAGTGAGCCTCGCAAAAGCCGATCCCCTCGGCTCGATCAGCATTTCCATCTTGCTGTCGTTGTATAATATGATAGGTAGACAGTGAACTATTAACGCCAATGTGCACAATTCCATGTCTATCTGGAATATGGCAAACAGGAGTTCGACTGAACACTGGATGTCAGCGAGGTGAACGAAATTAAGCCCCATCTATTAAAAAGAATCAAAATTATGATTAAATGTGTGAACATACGAATTCATACACCGATGAAGTAGTTAAGTCAACTTCAATGTTTTACATCCTCAATTCCTGTTTAGTTTTGTTATCTGAATTTTCGTCAAAGAAAACAATTACCTTTATTAAGGTGCCACAGAACCAGTGCGGACCTCCCACATGCAGCAGACTGACGAGCATATGTGTGGACTTCAGATCCAACCACCGTTTGGAGTGCAACGTGCTGAAGACCCCATCCAAGATTTCATTTATGGGAGTCCGTGATGCCAGGGCATGAGGTAAGGGACCAACATTTAATTTTGTGTGGTTGGCTATGGGAGGATGCATGTCGTACTTCATCCTTTTTATTATGGCAATCATCAAACCCGATCTAAAATCATTCCCCAGAAAAGAAAATTTGCATTAGCCATGTCTGCATCAGACATTCTTAATTACTTTCGTAATGCATACCTTTCTTTATAATACTGGTTGGCGCCTTCTGCAGGGGCGGTGGGTCCTCCCGCTCCTTCAGCGGCCACAGGGTCAAGAGTTAAAAGTTTCTGAAACTCTTGAAGCATGTTCATCGGTTTCAAATGATGATCGTAATGGACAATGCTAATGTAGCTGCATAACCATGACGAGATGCACACAGGTAAACAGCACATCCGGCTTTTCACGTTGTCCAAGATCGCCTAGCAATCGATATTTAGGACAAGATCAAACACAGAACAAATATATTGGACTTTTTAACAGAAGCCACACATTCTTGTAAAGTCCATTACTTTAACGCCATCTGTAGAAATGCAGCCTTTTTCCCATGCCAACAAAACTTCTTTTACAGCTGCTGGTGCGTTGATGCAGACTTCGTGCCACTTTACCAAGCTACTAAAGAAATCCCTTATTTACACACAGGTCTCAACACAGTAAAGTCGTTTTTCTTACTGCAGCTATGCTCTTGGACAAGCTAAACGTGGGAAGCCTACTTTGTTTTTAGATCCCCGTCACCACTGCTAAATTGTGTAAGCAACAAATCCACTTTGTTCGGATCGGTTCTTCGAAGCATCATGTCCGGTGATTTGCACTTGCCACCTTCGCTCAAACACTCGTTGACCCACTGTTCAAAAAAGGAATCTTTCGTTTCGCCATTTGATGTCACGACCTAAATAAGAATAACCTGTGAATAACCTGGAATAACGACTTTTAAAAATGCATCAACAAGGCAGAAGAAACCCACATCAGCGCCATATTGCTGAGTGATGTGGCATAACATTAAGAAGGTGATGTCAAACAGAAGAGCTCGAGTTTGTGGGGCCTTGCTATTTTCACCACTGATTTGCTTGCTGAATTCGTTAAATCTGAAAAGAAAAAGCAGAAGGAATTGATGTGACGAATTCAAAATGCATAATAAGCAGGTAAATATTCTGATACATTGTATTTATTATTTTATTACTTTATCAGTTTGACAGCGAAGCTTTGCAGTTTCCCAGTCGCTGCAGCCGCTGCCATGATTAATTCAAAACTTTTCCCAGACATCATATGGCATAACACTCCCAGCAAAGCTTCTTGATTTTTTGAGTAGTCCGCATCCAACGTCTTAAGAATGCTGGCTACGGTAGGTTCGGCTCTGAGAATCAAGTCTGCACTTCCAGGCGGGGCTTTCTGTTGATCAGGAATCTTGGAAGATGGTTTCTGTCCTTCGCTATGCCTTTAAAAATCAATAGCTCATATTGCAACTTCAGGAATATCTAGAATTTGTGAATTACGTCAAAAACAAACGTACCTGCGCTGGTTAAGGATTTTCGTTTGATCTTGCGTTAGCAGCCCGGTCTTAGTAAGCAGCTCATTCAACAGAAAGGCGACACAATCACAGCTATAGATTTAAAATGAAAAGCAATGTGCCTTTACTAACTGGAAGCAATAACCCAATGAATCGTAGGCAAATAGCAAAACATTTCTACTAACTTGCATTTCGTGTCAGTTAAATCCAGGAGTGGAATATAAGTTAACAGCTGCTCGAGGCCCTGATACAACTCGGCAGAGGGTTCGGGTTCGCTGCTAGCTGGGTGAATGCTACTATTGAGTTTAACTATTATTTGTGGGACCTGAAAATACGAACACATACAGCAAATTTTTGAGTCACCTTCCATCAGTCACTTGTAACGGTAAAAATCAAACCCATTTGATATTAGGTTTTCCTTTTATTTCAGAACAGAAGATTTAGGATGCAATGAATAATTACCTTCAGAAATGTAAATGAAGCCCATTTCAACTCTTCGGCACTACCGGAGCAATCGATGAGTCCCATTAAACAGGCCCGGATAATTTCGCAGTACAAACGTGGCCAGGGAAGTTTCTTAATAAACATTTAAACAAATGGTCAAAAGCCTTTCTATCGCTTATGGAGCCAATTTTGTGGTGTGCAATGATTTTAACTATTAGTACTAACTTTTATTTTCTGCAAAAGAAGTAGCTGATCCACCAGTGCTAGGACATCATTAGTCGGATGAAGAATTGCTTCAAGGGTTAGCATTCCGTTCAGGCTCGGCACCAACATTTCGGGTTTTTGTGGCAAATCGGGAAAATCTGCCACGCTAAGTATGCTAGTCAAAATACACCTAGTGAGGTTAGAATCCCGCATTGCGATTCAAGTAAGTATTTGTAGCTTTACCAACTTTTTAAAAATTTTAATAGCGGCCTCAATAACATCTTTAGGTACGGTGGAACCCTGTATCTGAGTCAACTGCGTTTCAACTTCCATTCCTTTAAATATTATTGCAGAAAAGGTATCTAAACAATATAGAGGCAGAAATTTGTTATTTATGATGTAGGCAACATAGACAAATCAATTTGTTTATTTTTCAATTACCTCGGTCCTCGTGATATCCAACATATAGAAGAGATTTGAAAAACGTAGAGTCCAAAAACGCTTTAAAAATGTCACAAGCTTTTTCTACAATACTGGAATGTTCCGGAGATTGCTTTAACTCGGCCAATTTTTGAAGCGACTGATGAATGCACGAAAAGAGCCATAAAGTGCAGCCAACCATGGCTACGCACAACACCAAACACTCTTCATCGTTCCCATAGCAGCTGCAAAAGAGTGGGATTTATATAAATATGAATGGAAAATAAACAGGAATTATCTAAAATCCTACCTGATTCGCAGATGAAAACTTTTCAATAAATCAAGAAGGCTGAGAATACAATGAGGTTTGTGAAAAGCTTGATATTTGCTGATACTTTGGAGCACTGCACCGCAAGATACCAACTGAAATGAAATTGGCACCGGTAGTTGTTTATATCGTATGCGATCGCAAGATAAGAATGCGATATAATATGTCAATTATGAGAAAGTACCTGAGAACTCAAACAGTGCTTTAAATACGAAAGTACCAAAAAATTGGGTCCAGGTCCAATCAATGCTTGTTGAAGGATACAATCTGCAAACAACAGTGAAACGTACATGCATGATGATAGGATACCTTTTTTACAGTGTCCCGTTTCAAAGAATAACTCAAAACGACAGAAACAAATAGAACACCACGTACAAATTGAAGTAAAAATGGTTAATTACCAGCTAAATTATAAACATCTCCACTCACTCCTCTAGGCAGTACTTGTTTGATATTGATTCCCCATTGCACATCAGACCAGCGCTCTCGCCATGCCTTCAACAACAACGACTTTATGCTGCTCGTTTTACTGGTGTCCATGTTCAGTTAATTACTGTATTGTATGAAGGAATATTTTAGGCAAGTATTTTCTTTTCTACAACATTTCGATAATCCTTTGGGTTGACACTTGCCATACAATTACGACATGTGCAATACAGCTCAAGAACACACCAACAGCCAAGAAGAAGCCGCCTACGCCCTTCAGTGGGCTTCTATGGAGAACGTTGTCCATTGATCATCCAAAGG
>JAQGAF010003393.1:0-17819 GCA_034687865.1 Kryphioiulus occultus
TCTGAACGAAGTAAATCGCGAATAAAAAACTTGACTGCAAATATAGACAATATTTCTATCAATCTGATACTAAAGTAAGTACTGCTGAATAACTGGTAAGATATTTTTTCATTCTTTTGCGTGTTTTAAAAAACATAGTATAAAGGAAAATTTCTTGCTGTGAGAATCTAATTTTCCCCTGCCCCAGGCTATCCGTCTTCACCTTAACAGAAGCCACTACAGCGTATGTACATGTAGTAGTTGGTGAAAAATTCTTGCTGATATTTTCAAGTGCAGTGCCCCAGTAATTGTGCCTCAATGAATTTTAAAAATTACACTTATAATTTAGGATCTATTGCACTGTGGTATATACTGTATTAATACATTGCATATATTTTTTCCTCAATTTCTTTACATAAATTTGTCTGTCCAAACCCAAAATTCTTACATTCTAGGACTGGTTCCAATCTTCAAGAGCATGAGTAAAGCCATCCTACGATGCAGTTTGCTTTGCTCGATTGCTATTCCTAAAATAACACAGGCGATATACACAACATTTGTGTCCTGAAAATGAAATTTTTAAAATTCATTTTTTTCACTTTGCAATTACAATTTTAAACTGTATGTGTGAGTTTTGATTAATAATGTACAATGTACTCATTCTAATAGCGAAGATATCAAAACTGGTTATTAGTTAAAACTCCATAAAGTTTTGGTGCAAAATAAAAAAAATGGCCAATTGCCTTCGACTCTTTACAGAAATTAAAATATGCATAGCTGAAGTGAAAGGACAGATTAAATTACGGTATGGCAATTTTCGTTTAATAGTTCCACGAGGTTATTTTTTATATACAGTAAATAACATACAGTTATCTGGTAAAACCAACAAACTGACCTTCATATAAATCATGCAGATCGCGTTAGTGTCCATAATGCCAAGTAGAGGGAAAAACACAACCGGAAAGAAGGAAACCACAGCTAAATGCAAAACGCTGGTTACCCAAAATATGGACATCAACAGCATGACGTAAGCACAGTTTGCTTGCTAGAAATAATGTGATATGTAATGGCATTTAAACATGGTCCCAACGTCATCTGCATTTGCTGTTCAATTTTGTATTGTTACTAATTAAAACAAAAACACAATGGAAACATGTAGGTACATTTCGCATTTTCGCTTATAACATTAATAAATCTCCAACGTCCCCATCATGTAATGTGAAATACATAAATGTACTTTAGATAGTGCAAATTGGGTGTGTGGTGATGATGAAGGTAAGCCTTACGCAATAGCAGGACAAAAATGTAAAGTCAAGCATGCAAATCCATACGGGACTCGATTTTGCAACTTACATGTACATGAACGCCATTCTGATTACAGCAATTAAACCTGACAGCATTGACCATGGGAAATTTTCCAGGTTAACATTAAAAAACAATGCATTAACTAATGGACTACTAATTGCCCCACATTAAACTCGCTATATCAATTCATATTAGTTAAACATTCAACGTAAATCCTATCTTCCTGATAAATGTAGGGTAAAAGGAATCGTCTACTTAAAAACATTTTTAAAGAATCAACAAGTGATTACTCTTTCATCCAAACATTTATTTGTAGAATTTCAATTATAAAATTATAGATAAAGCAATAAAGAAAGAAAATACTTGAGTAGTATTTCCTAGTTTTTTATGTGAACACAGAACATTCCATTAAAAATGCCCTCAAGATAATTGTAACTTTTTTTAAATCGTTTTGTGTGAACCTTAGTCTGTAAAATTTGTGAGAAAGCGCACAACAGAGAAATTATTACCTGATGAAATTTTCAAAACTTTACTTTATTATACAGTACCTTCCTTGTTATACTATGCTTTACTATTATTATTTCAGTTATTTTTATCAGGATTTTTGCCAGAGAGGGGCAAAATTTTCCGGGGGGGGGATGCCCCTTTTGCAACCCCCCCCCCCTGCGGACGCCCATGGGTAGGCCTATATGTATTTGTACTCAAGTTATGACGAAATTATAAATAAAACGCTTGAAATTAATTGAATCCTGAAGAACTGTATAATTAGCGGATGATTACATTCTAGGGCATTTGTAAATACAGCGAAATACAAGAAAACTTTTTGTCAAGAACAGGTGAAAGCGTTTGAGCAATTCTAACAAGATCTCATAAACTCTGATTCATCAGTTGCAAATTTAAGTTGCCAACTTGCTTACCATAATAATTCAGCAATGCTAAATAAATATATTTTCGGCATAATCCTTCTGCATGAGAGGAAAGCTTTTCTTGGAGAAATATTATTATTTGCCAATTACAAAATATTCTGTTAAAATGGTCAATGATTGAAGCATGTAGTCTTGTAAAAATCAAATATATGAAAAAAATTTCTTACCGCAGTTTGGACGATGAGAGGTAAGGGCAAGAGCAAAACAGGGGTCAATACCAGAATCAATCCTCGGCGGTAAACGCTGAAAAATCGCAAAATATTCATTTTGAGAAAAACCACGAAGACCACAAAACTCGATGAACAACTTGCTGGAGAAAATCAGCATCGAAGCAAGATTCAGGAGTAAGTCTTGCTTTCTAATCTCGTTTAAGTGTTTCGGCAATTCCGTAACGCTTTTATAATCGAAGATAATAAATTGCTGATTTCCATTTTTAAAATTTGCTAAGAGGAAACCATGGCCTTGTGGGGCAAATTGCCAAGTTGCGTAGGGCAAAACCAGGTTTTGGACAAGGTAATTCGATTAAAAGGCTGGTGATTAAAAGATTATTAATTTTGTTTGTGTTTACCAAAAAATCGCAAGAAAAGTCAATTTGTTTTATGGCCTGCGTGTTTACTCACAAAAAAAGGATACCAAGAGCGCTGTGTTGGGCAGTTGGACACTGGTGAAATGCGCACATTTTCTGGAACTTACCAAAATCTGATTAAAAGATTATAGCAGAGATCCATTTAACATTATCATCATCCTGTGATCGTCCCACCATCAAGTTTCCAAAAAAAACTAGCAGCTTAGACAGAAACTGAAACCCACATTTTTCAAACAGATGGAAATTATAATTGGACGTTTTGCATGTTCGACATTAAAAAAGTTGGAAAACGTATAAATCCTGTTGACAATTCCGCCAAATTTAAATTGCAGTTAAACACGCTTCAACCAACGATAATCCTTCCTTAATTGCAGATGAAATTCAACCAATCATTATCAAATGGCTGTAACCCTTTTAAAAAGAAACGTTGTTCTAGGAAGGCAGGTTTAATTTCTTTTCTAAACAACGAAAGAAACTGTTGCAAATATCGAGCTACATGTGGTCAGGGAAACTAAATTACACGTAAGCTAATAGCAGCCTTAGTGCTTGAGAAATTCACTGATTGCCTGCACATGGCTATTTTATCCCATATTGACATTGAACCTGACATCTATTACTGAATAATACCAGTTCACAACCTATTGTTTTTCTTAATCCTTGACATGCTGACGACTGGGTAGAAAGCCTAATTTTTTTGGGATCAAGCACTTCAGTGATACGAACATCTGGCTAAGGATTCAACAAAACTAGAAAATCATTACATGACATTCATTTATATTTCAATGGCCCAACCACCCAGTGATGGCCCACCATGAAACTCAGTATTCACTTACTGATATTAGGGTACTTTGTTGAATTGAAATTTCCAACAAATTATGAAAAAACCTAAAGGGTATAGACTATCTCTTTTTGGTAGAAAACCAAATTGATGTATTTTCATGAATGGGACGAAAAAAGAGTGCAAACAATAGTGAAATTTCCAGCAATTCTGAAAAATAAACAAAAAACAATCATAGGTATAGTCTAGTTTATTCTAGCTTATCTAGCTCACCTAACTTTATTAAATTTGGGATAATCGCCAAAAAGTCTGCCATATTAATAACTATTTGAGAATCTGGAGGAATCCGCGCTAACCAAGAATCTGAATGAATGCGTGCTGACCGTTGGACCAATCACCTGCCTACAATTTTAAAGTAAAATTCAAAATCTGCACTGACAGAAAGACAGAAGAACAGACGGACGGACGGACGGACGGACAGACAGACAGACAGACAGACAGATGCAGCCACAGCTATTATGTTAAGGATTCAATCATTTATTGTAATTTATTCTGCACAGGTTTAGATAAAAGGCGCTCATCAATAACTGTACTCCCATGGCAATAAGTCATTATGCAGAGGATAAATTAACAGGATCATAAGCAATATCATATTAATTATTCGTGATGATGTTTCCATAATACAAAATAATGTACACTGACTCCCGGATAATAGGTTTCAACCAAGGATCAATTTTCAACTGTCAAATTACGCAGCCCTCGAATGGCATTCACGATCCGTGCTGGCTTACCTTCAGCACATGTTGAATATTCCTCAGACGGTGCTTTCAGCAATGCGGTGATTGCCATAAGGTCGTCTGATGGGTGCAAGCCGAGATCATCGAGAACATTGCACAGATAATCTATAAAATCGGAGTTCAGTAAGCAAGAGCATCAACTCGCGTTCATTTCGGGGCAGAAACTGTGCGATTTTGCAAGAAGTGCGCAGAAAATCGATGAAAGGTGTTCAGAAAGGAACTTTTCCAAAGCATGGTCCCAGCGGTTCTTACCCAAAAGCCAACGCGGTTAAAGACAGGACTGCTGACATCAAACGAGGCAATTGTGATTGTGTAGTGATAATAAAGACAAGGTTCTTACCTATATCAGTTGCTAATTGCTTGGAACCATATGGGGTCACCTGGTTAATACGATAAATGTTATCCACATATGTGCTACATGTTCCACCAGCAATGCAGCTCAACAGGTAATCAGCAATGTGCGCTTCCGGTATTAGATCTTAAAATAAACCAAGAAAAACTAAAAAGTTGAATTGAATTGAAAAGTTCGTCTAACTTGCCAGTTAAGAACTTCGTAATTGCCAAAAACATACCACGGCTGCTGGTATGTGGCAATTTCCCATGCTTCAGACCAGCACGTAATGCTGGATTATCTTGAAGGGCAAAAGGCTCGATGTGCAGTGGAACACTCATTAAATACTGGCCAATCTGCAGCGAATTTCATAAATTGTCAAACTGTCCACACGGAGGTTTCAACAATGTTGCAAGTTTCCTACCTGGGTAATATATTCCTGAGGCGAGAGCCCGAATGTGGGCAAATCCGCCATTATGACGCCACTGGGGTTTTCCAGGGTCCAAGTCTGAAATTAATAAAAATGAAAAAAAAACCAACAATAAGCCAGTTATTTGCACAGTAATGTTGGAAGTTATCAAAAAGTTAACGAGGTAATTTTATACAGAGGCAACCATGCTAACCTTCATATTCTGCAAAGAAGACAACTGCTGCTTGATTTCGTTGAAGAAAATGTCGAAAGTAAATTTTGAAACAACTTCACAAAGCTTGATTTGGGACTGCTTGATGTCGCGCAACAACGAAGGGTCTTCGTCTGACATAACGAAATCAAATGTCAAAAGTTTGAAACCTTTCCAATTATTTTAATTCTGAGAAAGGGAACGGTGGAACATTTACCTTCGAGCAAATTCAATGCTTGTTTCTTTAGATCTGCTACATCTTTTGGCGACAGAAGCAACTCGTCCAATGCATAGAAAACGTTTGACTCCTTTCTGAAATGCCCAAAGATTTAAAATCTCCACATAAATTTCAGCTGATGCAAAAAATTCCATGCAGAGCTTACCTGTCTTCCACTGTAGTGTAGCCCAGTTTTTTAGCGCAAGTAAGGAAAGACGTGACCAGCCTCTGATCTAGCGTCTCCAGCTGCAGCATCATTTCGCCGCAGATATTTACTGCTTGCAGAGTTTGTTGCAAAAAGGACCAGTCGTTACTAGAGGTCCCAGGATTATCGCCGAGTTTCAGGCTTTCTTTCCATCGCACAATATAGTGTCGCACTTTGTCGGTGTATGCGCCAAAGAATACCTAAGCAATGAAGCACAGTTGAATTAAATTTATATTGCAAGAATATTTATAAAATGACTGCTTTTGCATTTGAAAAACAGAGATGTGCCAACCTTTAATGCCGACACAAGGCCGGGATAACAACAACCATCCGTGAATTGCATGCAATGATTATTAGCCTGCAAAGATAATCGGCGCTTACTTATACTGCAAAAGATTAACTACACGAGTTTTATAGCAAAGTTTTGCTACCTCATCAGCAAAGAAGAATATTTTCATGACGGATTCCGATAGGAGGCTCATGCAGTCTGAAACGTCTTCGTTTTGCTAACAAAAATGCCAGAAAGTCAAAGCATGGAATTTTTACTAGGAAAGAGGCTCTATGATTCGGTTACTCACATAGGTTACAGTCTCCAACTGACTTAACAGGTACCTTTCTTCGTAGTATGCATACTTGTTTATGTATGTTTGAAATGGTTGAAAGACAGTCGTCGCTAGCAGTTGAGTTTTTTCACTGATGAGAGCACTGGAACTGTGTCCACGTATGGCTGCTGCTAAACTCCGGGAAAAACGCTCGATTATCTGTAAAATATCAACAGTTATTTCTTGGTCAGAACTACTCCACTAAACACTGCAGATAAGAAATTATTTTAAAATTTGAAAGTTGGTAGTCAAATACCTGTTTCAAATCGATCAGAAACGCCAAGGGGTTGGCCTGCAATTTGACTGCAGCTGCAATGCAGAATGTAATGGAAGGATCCAATGAGTTAAGTGTATCAGACAGGAGTTCACAAATAAGTGGCACTGCTGCCAAATCAGGAAAAACCTGGCTGAACCATTTCATCTGCAATTCAAAAAGACATTGGATCGATTGCCAGATTCAGAATAAAAAGTGCAAAAATTATCCTTCCTCTTGTGAACGAATGACAACCCACCTGAGAATGCCAGGTTGATAACAGTGTGTCGCAATAAATGGTCATCCAATTCAACAAAGTGTAATCAGGATCAGACTGCACTATCTCCTTCCATTTTTGTAAAAGCTGACCCTGTGCAGGAAAATGAAAGTTCTCATTCTTTTCAGTGTTTCTATTAGAAGCAAAAGAAGGATAAAAAACTTCTCGACTTACTTTTTGGCATTTGTGGTAGTATTTTTGGAGTTCTGGCAGCCGCTCAATATCTCGAAAAATGTTTCCATATATCTGAGCCGAATCTAAGATCCAAAGTGAGTTTATAGCTTAAGCTTGTGGTCAATGTTCAAGCTCTGGAAAAACGGAAAAAAATAAATCTTACCAACTGACTGAGCGATGATAGCTTTTACCAGTTCTGGGCTGATCATGGCTTCTAGGCGATTTTTTAAACTTTCCAAATGTTGGCACCGATCTTTGTAATCAGGAATATCCACTAAAATTTTCTGCCAATAAAAATTGACCATAAGCTAATTTCTACAAGAAACTTCAAAGGCAAAACCTAGCACTAACCCAAATCAAAATTCCACAAGAATTAATGGCCCAATAATTACCAAGCTTTGTTGCATTCCCTGAAGCTTAGAAGCGATCTAGAGTAAAAGAAGTTATCTGATGAAGTTGAAACTCCCAAGGTGTAAATAATAATAATGACTCGACCAGAGTAGAATTTGAAAGCTTTACCGTATGAAAGTCATTTGAAGCAAAAACCTCTTCAACGTCAGCTGATAGCGTAGTCCAGTTATCAGCTTCCTTTGAAGAAAGTTAAATGTGATTGTAAATTTGCTTATTATTTCTAAAAAATTCAATATGCCACTTGAAATCACTGAACCTACTTGCAATGCCTTACTGGCCAAGTGCATCCGGGTTTTCACTCCGTCCAAACTCAACAAAGTCTGCATAGATTGAGCGGTGTCGTGCTCAACCTAACAAACAATTAATCAGTTCGTGCTCATATAGAATTGTTTAGATTTTGTAGTTTTTATAAATGGATACACACATGTAAATCAAATAAATCAAATGTAAATCATTAAAAATTGATTTTGGGCAAAAAACCTGAACACTGATGAGTTGAATTTCTTACCTTTGCAATCTCATCTCGGCAGGCTTTCATTTGTGATTGCAGGAGGGACATTTCTTGGCTGATGCTTTCAGCATCACGGACCACACTGGAATTTTAAAATTCCCCAATTTCACCAGATGAATAATTGCAGCAATGAGTTTAATACAAGGTCAGAAACTCCATGCCTGCCACATGGAGTTTTTATGCTCAGAAAATTCAAGTGGCTGACTAACCGTGGTAAATTATGCAACACTTCTTGACTGGTATCTTCCAAGGATTTGTTAACCTCCTGATTAGTTTAAAATATTAAACAGCATGAATTAAATCCAGATATACGAGTGTATAGGCAAATGATCTGGATGAAAGTTCCAGGTACAGACTTACCTGTATGAATAACTGAAGTTTCATCGCAAGTTGACTGGCATAAGTCTGAAATACAATTTACGGCGATTTTAGGTAATAAAGCAATTTTAACACACAAAAAGTAATGAAGGTGTTGATACCAAACGTTACAATCAATTTTGTAATAACGTATATGAGCAGCTTAGAAACAAGTGAAGTTAGACCATTTATCATTGCACTTCTAATTTTGATCGAACATCCTATAGTTGTGGAAGTTTATTTACTTCTGTCTTTTTAGGATGCTTGATTTATAAATGACAGCACAACGAACGAACCTCTGTATTATCAGCAGCTTCAGGGCTTGTCAAAACAGAATTCACCCATTCTTTCACATTGAAATTGTCGTCCGAAAATGCCGAAAAATCCTAGAAAGCAAATATGGTTCGTTAACCATAGCCACCTAGATATTCATTATAAATTCACGAAAAAATGTCAACATGAAAAGCGCTGACATGTACAAAATGCACACGTCAACTGCAAACGCCTCTTCCCATAGACGCTGCATGGTTACCGGTACTATTGCAAATTATATTGAAAATAACTATTGAGAACTTTTAATATGGGCGCATTTGATATCACTACAAGCTCTGAGTAGTTAAAATGCATCTTCGATATAAAACCGAGATAAGAACAATACAACTCGGCCGGTCTTACCATAATAAACTTATCCTAAACGTGGAAACTTCAACTTGATTTGCTTGTTCGCAGACGAAGCAACTGCGGAAGCAGACGATTGGTTTCTAGGTTTTCCGTGGTTTTATCCGTTCCAACATGATCATGGTTCCAACAAACAATATGAGCTTTCGGGGCCGCTAATAGTTCATGAAGATATAAAGGTCAGTGAAATGATGAATAAACTAGCGGAAACCCCCGAAACGTTGCGTAAAGTCATGTAAAACATATGTCGTTGTTCAATAGCCTATTTCATGTCTGCTGCGAGCCTGCGAGGCAAGCGGTGAATTAGGATATTTCCAAAAGTCCCTATTCATGATTCCCGCAGGAATCATCATTGTTTTGCACTAAAATGTGCAACATGTTATGCGAAAATTGTAACGACACTGTTCCAAACTCCTGTGACCATCTCAAAGTATACTTTTTCTATCATAGTCGATTATGTACTTTAGATGTAATATAAGTTTTTATTCATAAATAATTGTTATCAAATATGATGTTTTTAGAGAAAACTTTAAAATTCAGCTCAGATTTTACTTTATTATTAATATTTATTACGAAATTATTTTATATTTTCCATTACTACCTAATTGTACGTATAATTTACTGCTTTTGATAAAGCCTTTAGAAAAATCCAATATTGATCAATGTATTTTTTTATTGAATTTACAGAAAAATGGTCGTCGCCATCGGTTTTGAAGGCAGTGCCAATAAGTTGGGTGTTGGAATCGTCAAAGACGGCATTGTGCTATCCAATCCTCGTCACACTTACGTCCCACCAATAGGACATGGTGAACCAACAAGTTTAACCATTGATATATTGCAATCAAAATTTAATAAATGGTACGTACATATTCAAATGAAGCAAAATTGGGAATTTTCAGGGTTTCTTCCAACGCACACTGCAAAACACCATCGGGAGCATGTTTTGGAAGTTTTACGCCAGGCTCTAAAGGAAGCAAACATCTCACCTGCTGAAATTGATGTTGTGTGTTATACCAAAGGTGAGCAATACCCAAGTTAAGGTAATGAAATCTTATTCTACAACCATCTGTCCAAGCACCAGATTCCGTCGGAAGACTGAGTCCAAAAAATTCTTAAGATGTTGTCCCCGTACCAGAATCAAAAGATGTCTTACAAACCTAAAATTTCAGCATTTAAGGTGGTGCGATGGCCTTTAATTTATTTTAACATCTGGCAACTTTGCTTTTAGGACCTGGAATGGGTGCTCCACTCGTGTCAGCGGCCGTGGTGGCTAGAACAGTGGCCCAGCTATGGAACAAACCAATAATCGGTGTAAACCACTGCATCGGGCGTAAGTGTTCTATGAAAAATATTTGCGAGGTTGTAAACCTCCACACATTTTACTTATTCATATTGCTCATTTATTCTGTAGATATTGAAATGGGTCGATTAATCACCAAAGCTGATAATCCCACAGTGCTCTATGTCAGTGGTGGAAATACACAAGTAAGTTATAATTTATATTTATGAAACAGCCTATGCTCAACAGTTTTCACTAGGTCAGCCAAAATCAGAATAACAAGATAGTATGCAACTTTGCCTTTTTTAATGTGTTTCAGGTGATTGCATACAGCCAGCAGTGCTACAGGATTTTTGGAGAAACTCTAGATATCGCTGTTGGTAATTGCCTGGATAGATTTGCGAGAAAACTGAAGGTTCCTTAAATCACGAAACCACAATACATTGAAACTTAAGTTCTCAGAAAAGGCAGCAACCTTTTAATCTCACAAATGTTTTTTCCAGCTTTCCAATGATCCAAGTCCAGGTTATAATATCGAACAACTAGCCAAAAAGTAATGCATTTTGCTCATTACAGTGAAAGTTTCTTTTTTCAACATTTCTTGTTTGTATAATTGAATTCTCGAATTGTTTTAAGGGGAAAGAAATACCTAATGTTGCCGTATGTGGTTAAAGGCATGGACATGTCGTTTTCCGGCATACTTTCTTATATTAAGGTATCTGTACAAGATTTAAAAACAATTTAAATATATACGCGGACTTAACATTAAAAACTATCTCGTAGAAAAGGGCAAAGGACCTAATAAAAAATGGAGGCTACAGCAGAGAGGATCTTTGCTACTCGCTTCAGGAAACCGTTTTTGCGATGCTAGTCGAAATTACAGGTAATAAAACATCCTAATAATGTCTCTTCTGAAGTCGATTTCTAATTTACTTTGACTTTCGTTTTTGTAGAACGAGCAATGGCTCACTGTGGCTCGCAAGAGGTGCTCATCGTTGGTGGAGTTGGATGTTAGTAGCCTACCTAATTTTTTGCTATTTTCCGTTTCCTGTGTACATCTGGGTTTATAATAACCTGAAATTAAGAATTTACATGTAAATTGACATTTTTGCATTGTTTTACAGGTAACGTGCGTCTGCAGGAAATGATGAGGAAAATGTGTGAAGAAAGAAATGCCAAAGTTTATGCTACGGATGAAAGGTAAAAGCTATTCATGTTCTGGGGAATAAATTTCATAAACAGTCTCACTTAATGACCATGCTTTTCCAACAGGTACTGCATCGACAATGGAGCTATGATAGCTCAGGCAGGATGGGAAATGTTTCGGGTGGGCCAAACTACACCTCTGGAAGAAACAACGTGCACGCAAAGGTAACTTATTTAAACATCGCAAAATAGCAACTGTAATAAATATGAGTGATGCTTAACTCTGGGTCCAACATTTTTAGGTTTCGAACAGATGAAGTTGACATCACGTGGCGGGATTAGCTTCAGCCGACGAAACAAAAACTGGAATTGGTACACTATAATAAACATTTCAGCTTTCATCTTGGTACTCATTACTCGCCCGAAATGTTTTGCATGACGAGTCTGTAGACCTAATTTCAACCCAACATATAGATGCTGAACAACTCAATATTTGAGACGTTCTTTGATATTTGTTTTATTAACAAGGACTCGGTTGCACATTGCCAGCACAAAGTGCGATAGTTTAAGTAGTCTTTGATAGGAATAGTAATCTATACTGGACTGGTCAGTCTGACAGGCCAATCTCGTACTGTCCATACACTATAGTTTTCAAACATGTTAAACGGGAACAACCATCTGTTCCGTTAGTTCGCACATAAATATCCGATCACTGGCACAATTTTAAGTCAAAGATCAAAGTTCACTATCCGATTCCGACTTGGAACGTATACGACAAGTTTTCTGGCACGAGAAGTTTCGTTGGCGGAATCAGTGACATTGTAGGGGTACAGGGCTGGCGGTGTTCAGCTCGGACGTGACAGATGGCACTAGTGCTTGGGCAAATTGAATCTTCTGATATGACGGCATTTCTTCAGGGTGTCAGGGCCTTGGTCGATTTTGAGTACATCAGTTGAGGGGCGTGGGTCGAGGATTATGTACCACACAACCCAAATTAAACATTGTGCAATTGTTTTATTTTTTTCTCGATGTCCAAAAATTGGATTTCAGTCTTATAAAAATCAGATGACAAGATTGAGAATGCCCTTCAAAAGATATATTAAATTGTGCATTCGCCAGCCTTTACAAAACAGGGATATCTACTTTTATCTTTGGAACTAAAACACAGGTTCTCTTATTTACTTTCGTGCAAGGGCACGAGAACTACTCTGGTCTATAAGCCCTGTAAGTTAAATATTCTTAGAAAAAATGGATATGTAGTATTTCAGCGACTAATCAAATGTATGTTGCTTGATCAGTGATTATGATGGAAATGGTGAAACAGACCATTAGCTCTTGAATTTTATGTAATTTCGGCTTTTATGAAGGTGTATAGTTTCTCTGGCAAGTATGCACGGCACTGTAGAAACGGATATGGGATCCACAGAGATACTTATGAATTCTAAAGGTATGATCATGGATTTTTTTCCGGATTGCTCGAAATGATTTCATCTGATGTTTATCCAAGACTGAACTTAGCAAAACTGATATGATCACCGGAGTTCCCACAGTTAAAGGAATACTACGGTAGAATTGGAACATTTTTAAAGACTAATGTGAATTTTCTGATGGGATAAGCATGGCTTAGGAAGCCCTAGAACGTCAATTTTAGGGAAATCTCGTGTTCGGTTTATCATACTGTATACGGCTCCTAGCATTGCCGTCTGCTTGCTGGCACCACTTGTTGATCTAGTCCAGCAACATCCAATCTCAGCATCTCTAAGCGGCCACCTCTCACTGTCAGCCAGTTCCATCGATGCCAATACTGTCAATAGTGCTTCGCTGCCAGCCTCTGCCCCAGGCGGAATGATTTCATAACAAACAGTTCTGCTCATAAAACTATGCAGCATCCATGCTTTTTCTTCGCCCCAACGTCGTCGGCAGTAGGACCGGTGAACTTAATCGGGGTGGAGGGCGACGGAGGTGTATTCGAGACTGTATGGCCAGGCTCAAGGCCAAAGCCATTCATCTTGGGTCCGCTGACTGCTGACATCTCTGGTCCCAGCGTCACTTTCTCCATTCTCCTTTGCCGCTTCACGTCTGCAAGCGTACTGGCCTTGCCATTGGTCAGGCTCAAGCCAGCGAGGTCTGACAGTTCTGCGTCTAAAGTCCGGCTACTGCCGATCTTCTCAGCTGTTGTGTCCTTCTGCCGCCTAACGTTGTTGACTGCCACATCCTCCTCGTTCTTACTCAGGACTATGTACACTTGCTCACCTTTCTGGCTGCCCGGCAGGGTCTCTGAGTCGCCCAAGGTCTCGGTGGACTTCTGGAAGGGTGCGACTACTAACTGGGGCCGTGGGTTGATGGCCTCGCTGATGTGGCCCGTGTTGACGCCCGGTTTGCTGAAGCCTTTTTCAGCATTCTCCCGGTTGTGCTTGTCCACTTCGAGCTGCAGCGATCGAGCATTGACATCACAAATGTGATCCGGGAACGGAAGAACGGCAAGAGTCATGTTGGGCTCACTTACTTGGGACTTCTCCGTGTCAGAGGACATGCCTTGGTGGACCAGTCGAATCTTGGCCTCCTCCATCGCCTCCTGGCGGGTCATGTGAGCCTTGTCCCTGATGCTTGTCCTTCGTACAGATTGGCTAAAAAGGGACAACAGATTTCTTTTACACAAAAAAAGTGATTAACAGTATTCTCCAAATCTACGTTCCCCATCATATCAGGGCAGAATTGCCTTTGTGCAAACAGGACAGTAAAAATAGTCATGGTTCGTATCCAAATTCTCAACTTAATTTCCCTGACTATCCCTGACGAACCCATCAAATTTCCCTGACTTTCCCTGATAAACTCATGTAATTCCCCTGCCAAAAATTAATTTTGCCGGTTTCAAAAATTTTGAAAATCATTACCTACTAAGACATTGTTGCAGCTGTACAAATGTCTGGACAATTATATTTTCAGTATGCTCAATTTAAATGGTTTTTTTTGCATGTCCATTAACTCTTGTGTAATTGCATCTTCATCAAATGGGCAACTCATAAATTCCCCAACTCTCGAATGGAGCTCAGGACAGTATTTCTATAATAAATTTCCCTGACTTTTTAGCAAAATCACCAATTTTCCCTGACTTTCCCTGACAATTTTTCTCTTCCCTGACTGTCCAGGTGGGTACGAACCCCGATAGTACTAAAAACATCATTCTCCCCATTTGTTTTCCAACTCTGTATGGTCGTTTGTAATGACTTGGATCAGCAATTTGTCAGTGTCAATTAGCAAAAATAAAAGTCTCTACTCGCCTCCTCGTGTTCGAACTCTGCGTCCTTCGTAGCCTTTGAGGTTGCGTTTGATTTTGCATCATCTCCCGCTCGTTCTTCAGCTGCAGCATGCGATCTTTCATTTCTATATCTTCGCAGATATCTACGAGATAAAAAATTTCGAAAAATTGTCGAGATGCAAAAAAAGATAAAGAGAAACCAAGAAAAATTTGCTCACCGAAAGGAGTTTCGCCGTTTTTCGTCTTTGCATCTAGGCTGGCGCCGTTCATCACGAGGAGCTCCAAAACTTCCAGCTTTAGGCAAGCGGAAAAATCAATTTTTAATTCATTACGTCCGAAATTGGGTGGTAAATTACATTGCAGATTGCCAGCTTACGTGGCCCCAGCAGGCAGCCGCATGGATCGGCTGCCACATGTCGTCGTCTACCAAGTCGGTGGCAACGTTCTGATCCAACAGGAATTCCACGACTGAAAAATAGCCATTCGCCGCCGCAATGTGAAGCTGGAATAAATACATCGCACGAAATTTAATTAAATCAGGAAAAATATTGCCATGCTTCCAGAATCTTATACCAGAAGCTTACAGTCACGTATATCTATCCTGTGTTGCCAATAAAATATTCACTTTTTGCAACAATTAGTTGCACGCAATTTCGGAATGCAACAAAAGTTCGTTTGAAGCCAACGGTTTGATAAAGTTAACAAAGTCCTACTGACCAATTAAGGGACATCTCGCTTGTGATCGGTGATTGTAGAATTGTACATGTATATACTTGCGTCTCGATCAAATTAGATACAAACTTTATTAAAAAACAAAGATGCACTACGTTTCGGAAAGTTAACTCCTTCTTCAGGTGCGACTATAAAATGAAATCCAAATGATTTTGGGAACGGACAGTTTTCATAAAAAACAAGGGCTAATCATGCCCTAAATCGTCGAGGCTTAGGACCCAGACAATAAATTTCTTCGCTAGATGCAAGAGAACGTGGAATCATCATTGAACAGTATAATACATTGTAATAATTACAATTATAACATCTTTAAAACAACAACATGTTTTTGAAACAATCAGCAAAAACCAAGCGAAGATCCATGAGAATGAAGAGCACGTTGTGGTGACCCATAAGTTTCAATGGGGTGTGATGATAGGGGCGCACTATGTTGTCAGCTAACTTTTGGGTTTTAAGTTTGAAATTTTTGGCGCTTTTTTTTGATGTATTAGGTGAATTGGTTTGAATGGTGATGCTATGGTTTGCGTGTTCTGAAATTATAGGTTGGGGAAGGGTGTATGGGGATTTTGCTGGATTATAAAAATTGGGCTGAGATTGTGTGATCAATTTGCTATTGTTTTTATTAGTTGTGGTTTTTATTGCAGGCTGGGAGTGACAACAGGTGGTAGAGTTTGATGATATATGGTGACATGAGTTAAAAGATGGGGGATTATTACGTGGTGGGTGGCTTTCGATGTGTTGTTGTTGGAATACCTATCCAATTTTTGGCCAAGGCACTCTTCAGACAAGCATGGCAGCTCACCTCTAACCCAATTACAAGAAAACAAATTACAAAAATTGCGTTGGACACTGATAAAAAATAATTATACTGCCCAAAAAGCGCCAAAAATTTCTAACTTAAAATACAAAAGTTAGCTGACAACGTAGTGCGCCCCCTATCATCACACCCCTTGAAACTTATGGGTCAGCACAACGTGCTCTTCGTTCTCATGGCTCTTCACTTGGTTTTTGCTGATTGTTTCAAAAAGATGTAGATGTTTTAAAGATGTTATAATGGTAATTATTACAATGTTTTATACTATTCAATGATGATTCCATGTTCTCTTGTATCTAGCTAAGAAATTAATTGTCGGGGTCCTAAGCCTCGACGATTTAGGGCATGGTTAGCCTTTTATAGTCACACCTGAAGAAGGAGTTAACTCTCCAAAACGTAGTGCATCTCTGTTTTTTAATAAAGTTTGTATCTAATCTGATCGAGACGCAAGTATTTACAAATCTACAATCACCGATCACAAGCGGGATGTCTCTTAAATAGAATATATATTTGTATTTCTTCATTTCAATGATAATTTGATCCAGTATTTTGGATCCAATTATATTTATAAATTCATCACATATTGTTTTAGAAACGTATGATTTGTGTCCCTTTCCTTTGTTTGCATAAGTATTTAGATGATCTGCCAGGAAAGGGTCAAAGTTTGCAAGTAATTCCAAAAAGCCCAAGTAATTCCCATTGTGTGGAGAGCCAACATTTCATTAGTGCCTCGGAATGGAAGGCTTCATTCAGCTAAAAAAATTATCACTTCGATAATACGCTCAAGAAGTGTGCGCCAATATTTTTGTTCACAAGCTGGGCATCTACACGTTCACCTGAGCTTTTGCCCATCGACAATGAAATTAAAGAGTTTCGGTGCAAAGGGCTTTCCTCATTTCGACATAATAAGTAGTTTGCGTTTTTTCAGTCTACTCCTTCGTCGTTTGGACTCCAACTCAACCACGCTACGTCCTCGCATCCGGCATGCGCCACGCGGGACCACGTGCATTTACTTTTAGTTAATCAGTTTGCTTACCACACATGCTCCAGCCATAAGCATGTGCCCGTCCAGCCGCCCCAGACGTCTACCAAAGCCCGTGCCCAAGCCGACATCCAGCCCGTGCTCCAGCAGACAGCATGTGCCCGTCCAGCCACCCCAGACGTCTTCATCGGTCCGTACCCTAGGTCAGCCTGCCCCTCATCCACCGCCCCCGTGCGTCGCCCACGAACAGTGTCAAAGAGGAAAGTTGCATCCACCCCCCGTGCACTTACTGTCCCAGGCCGAACCCCGTCTGACCTCACTGGAAGAACTTTCCCTTGAGGTCCCCAAACGCCACCATTTTGTGATTTTCGCGGCTTTCGGACCACCCCCACACCCCCTGAGCTTCGCCCACGTGCCGACTCAAAGCCCAAAGTTGTGCCCTCCTGGTGCACCTGTGTACACATGTCGAACACTATCCCACCCCCCAGGAAGAACTTTGACATCCCCAGGACCCACCAGTTTGCACCCCTTTCTGTGCCCAGATTCTTGCCCTAGTGCACCATCCGCCTGCCACGTGTTACCCCTTCCCCCAGCGTACGA
>JAQGAF010003394.1:0-17814 GCA_034687865.1 Kryphioiulus occultus
ATCCTCCGTGCGTACTGCCTCACCCCATCAGGAAAACCGTCAAGGCCCCTAAATCCACGATCAAACCGAGGAAGAACGTTGGATATTAACATCCTTGCCTTCGGTCGGACACGTCGGACTTCCTCAATAAGCCAGTCCGTATATTTGTAACTCGTACACTAATTCTTGCAAGCGTTTGTGGAATAGGGCCCAGGTAAGAAAATAAAAATCTGCTAAATTATTCATGGTGAAAAAGTTTCAGTACATTGGCCATAACATTCCTATTATGGCGCTTGGATCCAAAATGCTGGACTCACCGGTAATTTCACATTTAAATTCTCGAATGACGCGGTCAATATTGAGATTGGTATCTTTGAAAGCAGCATACATGTAGCACTTCAATGATATGCAAACTAGCAGTCCTGAATATCGAAGTGTGTGGCCATTGTGCCTTTCGTGTAGCAAGTACCTTTATGAAACCACAAACTTCAAGTACTTTGATGATTAATTCATCAACCACATCAGCGTTTACCATTCGAAGAACTGGTCTTAAATTTCTTTACCATCGCATGTACATGTATATAAATAAAATAACAATCAATATTTTTGGCCCTTTATACCTCCCATGTTAACTTGATTTCCAGGGAGGGAGACAAATACCCCTTTTGCCCCCCGCAGCGGGCACCCATGGGTTGTAGTTATACAACGTACAGCCCTATGTTCATGTGCATTCTACAGGGTCAGTCATATTCCTCCTTATACGAATTTGTTAGTGTCATTTTTTTGCTATTTCACTTTTTGGGTCCAAAGGTTTGGGCTTAAATGGTCTTTTGAATTCTTTAAAATATTACACTGGTTGATGCTCAGGATAATAATATGTGCCACCCTACCAATACATTGATAAATTAACATTGTAAAATAACTGTTCTTTGGGCCCAAATGCCATAATTGAAATTTTGAATCATGGCTTCTGATTGGAGAATTTCCACCCGGTATACTGAATGCTTTATTAAAAATTGATACGTCAAAATTCTGTTAGTATACTGTAGGACTTAAGTAGTAAGTACTGTCCCAAGTAAAAATATCAATTGGTTAAATTAATTGATATCAATTGGTTAAATGGAAATGTAAATTGGAATTGCTTAAAAATTCAATCAATAGGTTTAATGACAACAATTTGTATTAATTGTTTATTTAATATCAATTGTTATTTATCATTGTTATTGCTCAGTTTTTATTAATTGGTGTCAATTGTTACCATTACCCTTTCTGACCCATAGTTCCTAACTTGCAACTTGTAGTATTTCTGAAATTCACTTTGAAATAGACATACAGTTCCATCCTATATTAAAATATTTTCCTCATACACTTACAAATAAAACCAATTAATGCCCATTTCACCAAATGTTTCTAATTTCTTTAATTATTAGTAAAGATTCATGATGAAATCAAAAACATTTGCTTAAGAGTAAGTGCATGTGAATTCTTAACCGTGTCAATGGTAACCAATTGATATTTTGTGATAGCAATATGGTCAATAGCTATCAATGGCTTGTGAAATCATACCCATCAATTGAATTTGGAAGCATGTCATTTAATAACATTTCAAATAATTCAAAACAATAATAATTATTTCCAGGCAATTGGCAATCTGAATTGTTTTCTATTGATATTTTTACTTGGGGTATTATGACACCAAAAATGTATTACAGTATTTCGAGTTTTCACTGGTTGCTCTAAGCTTAACTACAAGTAAACTAGTGCATTTATTGTGCTATCCACTCAACAACAGAGAATACTCTTTAAAATGAACAATTGCGTCTGATATCTACCAAAATCGTTTATTTCCCATTGCAAACACTTTACTCAGTTCTGAGAACCGGCAACGTTCGATAAGTCAGTAAGAATTCCCCTGAAGCGCCATTCATCCTGTATCAAATGCGTTCCAGTCATATGGATGTAAATGGGACTCGCTTTACGAGAACTAAAAGACACCAGATAGAGCGTTTCAAATGCTTAATGGCCAAATTATTCACTTGAAGAACAATTCCTGCACTAGCATCAGGGGTCCCAGCAGACCCAGCGAGGATAGCGATGAGCAAAGAATATGATTTCGGGAAATGGAATGGCTCTCATAAAAGATTCAACATGGAGAAGGTAAATACGTTGTTGGCGATCCAGATGTATGGCTTCCATTAGTGCAAGGCCCATTTGCAGGGTACTTTACTAGCTATACATGTGATTCAGGAATGTTAGAGATTGATAAAGCAAGTTGGGGCCACGTTGGAGCCATGTTGGACTCACCGGTAATTTCACATTTAAATTCTCGAATATTGAACGATAGCTTGATATCTTTGAAAGCAACATAGCACTTCAATAATATGCAAAACAGTAGTTTTGAGTATCGAAGTATGTGGCCATTGTGCCTTTTGTGCAAAACGTACCTTCGTGAAACCTCAAACCTCCAGTACTTTGAGCATTACTTCATCAACCACATCAACGTTTGTCATTTGAAGAACTGGTCTTAAATTTCTGTGCCATTACCTTGTTAAAGCGAAAATTTCATTGAAAATGCTGAGATTCAACGCAGATATGTCAAACATTCGTTTACCTACATGTATTCACCCTACAGGGATCTCCCAGAGATGGCATTTTCAACTTCCCTGACTTTTCTAAATGTTTAAAACAAATTTCCCTGACAACCATGGCCATTGAAAATGCAAAACGGTGACATGCCAATGTTAGAATGCCATATTTATTGCTTTTTATATATAAATAGGAGATAGAACACAAATTTTCACAAGGAAACAGCAAATTTAGAGTAATTTTCTAAATTCCTTTTCCAGAATTGCTTGTTATGTCTTGATTTTTGTGCTAACCCATAACTAGCTAGGCCCATGCAAAATGTTAATGCTTTGTTGAATTTCCCTGACTTTTTAATAGTAACTCAATTTTCCCCGACTTTTCCCTGAATTTTCCAGGCCAAATCCAGTTCCATGACTTTTCCAGGTTTTCCAGGTCTGGGGAACACTGCCCTAGTCAAGTTTGAAGACCAGATTTACTGCATACCTGGCTTCCTCTGGTGACTTTAATATACATTCACTACGTAATTCACTAAGAAATTAAATTTAAGTCGTGCATTTAAAGTTTGGCAACTTGTTTTACACACTGGAAGTGGATTTTAGAAGTTTTACTTGAGATTTGGCAATGGGGTGGTTTTAGTTCAAGCTAATTTTAGGCAAGTTGACTTTAATTTCGTCATATAAACATAGTGATTGTTCAACTTGTGGTAAATTCTTGCACAGATTTGGACTGTGCAGTCATGTAATCATGATTCCCACAAGTTCCGAACCTGGCATTTACAGAAGTTTTGGTGTGTAACAGTCCAAATGTTTTACAGTTGTTTCAAGAAAGTGAAAGGGCGAAATACCAAGATACTCTCCAATTTTTGGCATATTATTTGAAGCCGATGGATAAGTTCAGATTCTGCCACTCTTTCATTGAGTAAATTTATAGTAGGAAATGCGTTTACACCTCCAATATAGCTTTTCAATGAAATTTTCAAAGTGATGGCATCTTCAATGGCGTTGATGGATTGCATCCATTTAAAACAACACATCCAAACGTATCTTGTTGCAACATCATCGGAACATCTTCCACCTGTACAACCTGTACATAATGAAAGTCACGCCAGACTCGCAGCACACGAAGCAACAAGCACTTTGCATCATCCTGATCATCAATCACCATTCATTTGCAGCGCACGGATCGTGTATCCAATATTATTCATGCGTCCCCAAGGGACGATAAATAATAGATTAAAAGTACAAACATTGGCAGCTAAACTCGGGAAGCGAAAATGAGGGGATGAAAAAGCAGCACTGCCAAAGGCGAAGGAAGGTGGTGCACTTACTCTGCAAGAAATCAGTTCTCCTAATAAAAAAATTCAAAAAAAGCGAATAAGCTTGCCAACATGATGGCAACATCTACATAGGAACATGCCTGTAACTGCATTAGCACATGCGCCACTTTCGGGATTGAAAAACTTTGGAAAACATTGCTTATCAGCTTTGTTTAAAAAGACCATATCATCAACATCGTTCAGGACCCTATTCCACAAACGTGTTCAAGTATTCGTGAACAAGTTGCAAATGTGAGGACTGAAATAATATAGGCTCGTAGTGTTGTGTTCCACCAATAATAAGAAGAACTTGTAATCATCAGAATTATAATTCAATTAAATATACAGTACTTGTAACTATAAGGTCTGGGCCCTATTCCTCAAAAGTATGAAGTTGCACTTGTAGAGGTATGGAGTAATAGCGTATTATAAACAAGTGTTTGTGTTCCATAACACAATTTGTCCACCCTTTTGTGTTATTACTTCATACGTTATAAGTACATTTAATAGAATTGTAAGAGTTACCAATAATTACACGTTGTTCCATATTATTGGTGGAACACAATACTACAAGCCCATACATTTGTAACTTGAACATTGATACATATCCACGTTTGTGGAATAGGGCCCTGTGGAACACAAACACTTGTAGGTATTACTCCGTACTTCTACAAGTACAACTCCATATCTTCGTGGAATAGGGCCCAGGTCACAGCTTGTACTGAAAAACTGCCGACTTTTTGTGTAAATTTAATGAATATTTTTCTCAAGGACAGTGTCAAAACGAGCATCACATGCTGTTCCTGTGGCAAATACAAATCCATAAAAATTTGCTATAAAGAAAACATTGATGCTAAAACATTTTCGAAGGAAAGGGCCGTTTCAGGATTTTTTTTCTTATTGGTACTAGATTTCAATGTTGAATTTCAAAGGAAATAAATGTGTGACAGTGCCAATCAATGGCACTTCCACTTGACAGTTCAACTAGCTCTTGTAGGTTGCTTGGCATGCAACATGTGGAGCATGTAAGCTGTCAATGAATAGTAGCTGGAAGTATCAAAAACTGCTGTGACACACAAAAATGTACCAACGAGTGGTGAGCCATCTTCCAGAGCAGATACAGTGTAAAGCATGCTTGCTTAGCATGATATTAATTTAGACAATGTTTGTTTCCAAATTGCAATGTGCTGCTGAAAATATGGACACAAGTTTGTGTAAACAAGTTTAAAAACTCGCATCTGAAGACATTTGTAGTGAAACATGTTTCAGGAGAAACAAGTTGTCCTATTACGTTTCCAATGACTAAAATCAAAGTCCGGGACACAAGTGCATCTTAAGATGAACATCAAATGAAAATCATTACTAATTTACAATAACTTGAAGCATTATAACCATGACCTCAGGTACATGAATGGATTTTCATTGCAAGATTGTGACTCACGAGCATACTTTCTGTGCATGTTGTTTGATTGGTGAAGCTTTAAGACAGAATGCAGCAAAACAACCAGCTTTCCCTTACATTGAAACCAAACCAACGAAAGTGGAAGGAACGTGATGACTTAAATGGAAGCAGATCCAAAGTAAATACAGCGAGATCAGAGCAAGAAAAAATGATAGGTAGAGCACAAGGCTAAAAGGGTCCAACGGACGTGTCCCCTAGGATAAAAAAGACTGCAAATATGTGCTAAAGGTCGCCGGTCAATTGCACCTAAACAAGACTGACTGAAAGAGTATCATTAAAAGTAAATGTAAAATGAAAGCTTCAATTCCTGAAAAAGCATTTTCAACGAAAAGGACACTTGCAAGAAAGGTGAAAAGTTATTTTTCTCAATTGAGCGCCAACGCTAAAAGAAGTGCACTGTTATTGATATGTTAGCTTTTTCATTATCTGTTGCTACATGTACAGTATACGGCATGCATCAGTCAAAAAGTTTTACAACAAATTAACTTTAACTTGATCTCCCCTTTCACGAAGGCAGTACCGCTCACAACAGTACAATGCCGACATACCCTTTTAATACTCATTAAAAGGAAGAAGTCACGAAACGCATCTTCTCCGATAATCTATTTTAAAATGAGTTTCAGCTTCCTTGGCAAATAAATGAATCACTGTTTGTGCATCAAGCATGCTTAAAAACACTTAATCAGAAGCAATCATGAGGATTTTAAACGTATTGACCATAACCATTTTTATAAAGATTAATTATTATAATACAATTGTACCTCGAGCGACGTTTTATGAAAATAGAGCCTTAAAATGATGTTTAGCCAGTTGAAAAACAACAAGCATTGAATTTAATTTTTAAAAAAAGGAATTTCTGATATACTTTTTCAACAAAGTTCGCCTTCAACATTCACTTCAAAGATTGTTTTCCCATCCAAGTCCATGGGGACACCAAGGGATCCTGGACCACAAGTTAAAAAAGAAACCCTGTGAAAGAAAGTGCACTCAAATTCCTTATTGTTCTTGTTTTTCAAAATAAACTGCTCTCAGCATACCACTAATAATTATCCTCCAGAATGTTCTTGTAAGAGTAATACAGTCATTCGATCATCAATTGTGAACGTCGCACCCTAATACCGTTGGAAATCTTGCAACACGAAATCATAAAACTGTCCCAACAGATTCTTACAGCCTTATTCATTTCACGAAGATGTGCATCAAGTTTCTTCCACACCCACTTCATCCCACCTGAACCCAATCTGTTAATTTTCATGTCATTCATCCATATTGTATGATGTGTTTCCTGTGCCTACTACTGCCCAGTGTTTTCGTGCATCAGCAACATGAGTGTTGCTCTCCTACGTGTAGGTAAAAGTACACAACGTTTTTTTGCTTACATTATCTTGGTCTACTTTCCTTGAAACATTAATGTCTTCATTACCTAGTAGTTGGTTTGCGAGTTCAACAGCATTTCTTGCTTTTCCATTTCAAACTGATTTCGCTAGCAACCTTTTCAATGGAATTGAAAGTTTCCATGCACGTCTTTCACGATACCTAATGCAATAATTTGACGAACTCTGCTCATTGTTCACTTTCTTACACCAATTTTGATTTCTATCTGGGAAGTTGAACATCCCTTTTCTGCCAGCAAGTTTATTCGTAACTTCAGTGATTTCGAAGTTGTCTTCAACATGACAGGCTATTAAATGAAACTGGAATCACCTCAGCAATGTTTAAAAAGCATATCCTTGCTTTTCCCGTTTTGATAACATTTTATCCCACTGCTGGACCGGAAATGGTCTTACAAAAACCAACAATAACGCTAGAATGTGCCCTTTCAACCACATGTTTCGCAATGCACACGTTAGTACATGTACAGTTTACAACCTAAATAAATAATGGCCTAAATTTGCGGTTCATGTAAATTGTCTCACCCCAGCATGCCTGGCCCTACTTACATGTACATGTACGCCACTGGAAGTATTCATAATTGTGTCTACGGATCTCCCACATCACAAAATTGCATTTACCAGGGTTTCCACAGCTTTCGTTACATAAAATCAACTGATTTTCTCGTTTCCCAGGTTGAAATTATTATTTTCCCTTAGCGTTTAGTTTCTTCATCGACCAATGTAATGTAAAAACCTGCTTTTGAGTTTAAATAATGTTGTTAATCAATATAGTCAATGATTAGGACGATATAATTATTGCATTTGTATAATAAAGGAATTCAAACAACATTAAATAATCTAGGAATTCACTTTTGTTAACGCAGATGCTCGGAATCAAATTCTGTAGAACGAATCTGATATCTTCTCTTCGATACATGAAATACATGTAGCTTCTGGGTTGAAATGATAATTAAAAGTTAGGAAATCCCCTGACTTCCAGGGTCTCCAGGTTTCCAGGTTCAACTTTCCCAGGTTTCCCAGCTCCAGTGGGAACCTGATTTATGTATTGTTAAAACAAAGTAGAGGATAAGAGTTGAACTAAATCTACATGATCAGCTATAGTAGTCGTGAAGTGACCATTTGTTGATTATGTGCTAAGAGATTATGCAATCATCCTATTTGTTTGATAACTGTTGTTCGAACCTGTGCAGTATATGCAATGTTTCATTTGCTGTACTTACCTGCTTAGGATATTTTTCGATATGGTATTTACACTGCACATTTTATTATGATTGATTGTTTACTTCTGATAAATTATTTCTGTTGTATTAACTGCACATGGGATATAATTTAAGAATAAATCCAACACTACAAAAAGTTAGAGCAGGTAGTCATACCGAAACGGTACATACTCTTTAAATTAAAGCAGAGGACAAAAGAAAAAAAGCATTAACAGCTCTACGGGCGCAAGACTGTCCTTGCCGCTTATGGCTAACATAAAAAATAACCAGAATGGAGGAAACCAAGCATACAATAGACACGCATTCAAGAATGCAAACTAATAGAATGGGATCTTGCAAATGAAAAAGTGGCATAATTGGGTTTGTAGAACTAATTCAAAAGATTAAATTCCATAGAGGCGTCAAGCGCAGAACCTATATGGATTCGTGCTGTGAATATGGAAGCTTGCACAAGCGTGCTTATTACATTTCGCTGAAGCAATTTAGGAGAAGAAAAAAGGAGTAACGCTTTGACAAATTGCGCAACGTACAACCGCAGGAAGAACGTGATTTGACAAGATTTGCACTGATTTGCAAAGATAGGGATCAAAACATCTGCAATGGAATTGCGCGGCATTATTGCAGGGACAATGTAGACATGAAAACCCATATGCAGTACTGCATTCAACAGTGATGCAGTAATAAAGCTTATGAAAATGGGGTATGCATATAGGACACATAAGAGCCGTGCAAAAATGTATACATGTTTGGTCAAAAAAATTATCGATTAGCATGTCTGGCACATGAACCCATTTAAAAATTGTAAATATCATTGGTGAGACACCTTATATCCCGCATTAATCTCTTCTTCGATATGCTAAAATACATCCTTTCTGATATAGTTTCTCAAAACAAGTTGTTGGGTGGATGCATTTTTTTTCAATTCCTTCAAAAGGTATTAATTTCCGGCATTATCAATAATTCTAAAAATGAAGAAAAGGCCCCAAAAATTGAGTATATGAGATCCAGTTTCTTCAAAACAAATTTGCCCTCAGTATTCCCGTCTTGTTAATATTTGTTAATAACACTATAATGAAAATACATTTGTTAAAGATTGTCTACATGTATTACTAATTAGTTTTTACCCAGAATTTCCTGGGGGACATACACGGGAGAGACGTTATTGATTGGCAAGTTTCATTTGACATTTTGGTTTCAAGAATGTATGAAACCTAGACTGCTGAACATACCAATGCACATGCATATCAACTAACTTGCAGCCAATTTCGCATCGTAAATTGCTTTCAAAGTTGTTAAACTTAACTAAAATCTGATTAAACATTTTTTCTCGTATTAGTCCTACTCACCTCGTTGTATCAGAGTTTGCATTTCTAAACATCCACATGCAAGGTTCCAGAAATGGATTTACTTGTTACTATTTGTGTTACATGATTTTCGTTCTATTTGGATTAACTATTAAACCGAAAAACATTTGTACAAGTAAAATTAAATTGTTTGCACGCTTAATTTATTTTGGGGCTTTGGTCGTTTTACACCAAGCTACGTTAATTGCTTAGGCTAAGTATGGAAACCAGATAAGGTTTAATCATGGCGCGAAAATGAGCAGACGACGTTTTAAAAGCAAACGTGGACTTCATGCAATCAAACAGAATTGAGTGTGCAAAAAAAACTTAAAAAAATTCAGATTTAAAAAAAAACCCAAACATTTACATGTTTATGTTTTAAAATTAGTGAAACGCATCCCAAGTACATTCACTGCCTTCACATGCAAGAAAGTTATTGTATAGGTGTGTTATGTCCTACCTTTTCTGTTCGATTCCTTTGCAGCAGGTTGCAATGAGGTTTCATCGCTGTCCGAACTACTCCCATCCTTGCTTTTTAATTTGTAATTCCGCCACGACAGCGCTGCTTTCTTCTTGTGGCAGTCCAAAATCCACTGCTTGGACACAATTTTCCCACGTGCAGACTTCACCTGCTGGAATTTTGGTGTATTTGGGAAAGCACATCTACAAAAGATAACGCAAGAATAAACAAACTTGTTGACTTAATACTTCTTGATAGGGGTTGATACCAAACTTTGCAACTCAATTTTCCTGACTTGCCCTGACCAAATCTGATCAATTTCCCTGAAATTAATTCTTTTTTCCACACTTTGCCCATTAAAGTACATGTATCTGTTATTTAAAACATTTTTCACATGTATATATCTGTTTTTTTAACAATTTTAATCAAATATTTTTGAAAAAAAAATTCACATTTTGATTCGCCGCGACCCGGCGTATATTTTAGAATTGAGAACGCCGTAGGCAAATTTTTACAAAAACTAGACCACAAAAAATTCTAAAAAATATATATTGGTGTTAATATTAACATGAGAGCAATGCCTGCAAATTAACATTTAAGAGAACGTCAAAGGCGAAATTTGGGAAAAAAATGTAGTCCTAACGCAATTTGAAGACATTCTTAGAAATTTTAATATTCAAGACAATACTGAAGGCGCTTTTTTGTTTTTAAAAAAAAAAGACCAGAAATAACAGATTTGACATAAGCAGGCGAAATTTTTAGAAAAATCGGATCTTAAATGATGAGTTTTAGACAGTACTTCCTATATTTTTCTTTGCCACGGCAATTTGCAGTAAAATATAGGAACACTTGGCGAACTGTATCATTGCCCAACCCAAGAAATTGTCCCTCAATTTAAACACATACATGTATATATTTCAACGATGGATTTTAGCTCGTTTCTTTAAAATGGAACGAAATAGGCGAAATTTTTGAAAACTCTAATGGAAATAACGAATTCTAGGTGTAATTTATAGGGTGTTTTTCAAAGATGTTTTTCAAAGATGTTTTTCAAAGATGCTTTATAAAGATGTCCTCGTTGCGAAACTGTTGGGGTGTGTGCCAAGAGCCTACCTCCCGTTTAACACTGCCCTCACAAATGCTTGAATACTTCCACCATGTAACAACAATGCAACACGAACACTGAGGTACAATGAAAGAATCTGATAATCATTTAAAGAAAGCCAATGACTTGGAATCTTAGATTGCACTTCATATGTGAATCAAGAGTATTCCACGGAGATGCTCAGTTCGCAAATTGAGAATCGTGCATTATAATTGGCCAATTTGCAATTGGATCGTAATGATGATGGGTGATGAGGATTTGGATCTAATGATGATGACTGATGAGGATGGAGGAATAGACAAAAATTGGCATCGAGCCTCCAATCTCAATTTGCAAGAAGCAGGATCATCAAGTAACAGCAACACACGTGAATGCAAATCCCTTCTATTTGCAAAGTTTGTTAGTCATCAGTGAGCCAAGGTGCATTAGTAACTGATCCAACAAACATAAAAAAGATCACGAGGGAGCAACTTGCACCAAAATCCAGGATAATCACGAGGATAAACGTAGTCATGTAACGGAACATTGTCCCAACCTTTTGGTTTTCGCAGAAAAGCATTATTGCAATTTGATGCCAACCCTCGTAAATGAAACGTATACGTAATATCAAGCTTGTTCTCAGATGCCGGGAAGATAACTTCATGTGTTGCTTGATGGGCAAATGCTGGATGAATATTAAAACAGCGAATGCTATTCAAAACGTGTTAGGAGTGCCTAAAAGCAAGCTGATTTACAGATGAAGAAGCAAGAATTTCGCACCAAGGCACCGCAACAATACCATGCGATTGAGAACATGGCCTTCCTGTTGTTATGCATGTGAGCAAAGATTAGGGAACTGTGACATTCGCTAAATAAGTACAATTACCATAAGACCTGGATTACAGCCCTTCCACAGCGTCAGATTTGCATAACAATGTGGTGCAAAAGACGACAATACTCTGGCTTTGCCATTCTACAACGTTGCACACGGACAAGAGAAGCCAATTTCGAATGTAATGGCAACTTAAAAAGCTGCATGAATATCCTTGGTGCATGATAAGTTGACCTTCACTTCATATGAGCTATGAAGTTACTGATACATTTTGTGGCAACAAGTATTATTTGAAGAAAAGGTGTTACTGAATGGATATTCTAAGCACATCCATCTGGTTGTGTCACGTCTTGTAATAACAAAACATTTGTAATCTTTGCAAACCGGTGTGCTACAGTAATGTGTTGGAGATAATCTGCTCACTTTTAGTCAAGTACACCTCCCAACCTGCGCAATTTATCACCTATTTTATATGATAACCAAATATCATTGCATTTAGAACATTATAATTTCATGAAGCAATTTAGCAAGTTTTTGCACAACATAAAATGTGATACGTTTAATAGTTCTGTTTTATTTAAAACTAAGTTACTGAGTCTTTAGATTTGTTTACAGTGTATTTAAATCAAGTAAATCTTCATTTTGTCACAAATACTGTAAGGGATCACGCAACATTTGGTAAGATGATGTGGGAAACTGGGAAAGTTCAAATCTTCAGTTGGTTTTTTGAATGTCATCTCTTGATTTTTGGGTTTACCAGTAAATGTTGAATTTCAGACTGTTTCAGGTCTTTTCAATTTGCTCTAGGGGAAACCTGTATTATTACCAATAGGCACGACCATGTGAAGAAATATTCTATTCTCGTTCAAAGTTTATTTTCATGCTTACCAGATTTCGCACAACATTTCTTAGTTTTGCAGTCTTACCAGCAATGGAGCCAAGAATTGAAGCCCTTATAGGACCAATAATAAATCTTGCATCTGCACTTTTTACCACATATTTTGCAACGCAATTTCTCCACTAGCACTGAAGATCAGTAAATATTTTAGTATGAGACAAACGCATTCAAGTTCCAGCCTCATTTAAATATGTGCATGTGCATGTACAGTATTTGCAAGCGACCAACTTTTTTTGAACAAAAACAGCTGCATAAGCATGGGGAGTTGACAGTAAATAAAAACGGCTCTGTTCTTATATTTGCTCGTGACAAAAGCTTCAGGATTGAAAATTAAACAGTTTAGTTTTCTCCAATCTGGTACCCCAAAATGTCATGGTTTAGTGATTATTGTTGTTAGAAACCTCAATGAAAACAATTACTTTCCAATAACACATTACTTATGTTTGAAATTATGACTACAAATATTTTTAAAAATAGCGTGGTACAAACTTACATAAGGTGTGTGCAATCTTGGTTCCAGTCCTGTCGGTATTTCGCACCCATTTCCAGGGCCTTATCCCTCAAATCACTGCGTTGGGGATTTTGAAACCCACTCAATGCAAACACGACGCCTGACAACAAGTTTTGGAATGAAGTTGACTGCTCTGTTGCGTCTGAAAATAATAAATCAATGAAAAATTATAATTTTTTAACATGAATCCAGCATCAAAATATGCAAGTTTAAAAATACTACATGTATGTGGAGCAAGCAAAATACAGGTTATCGATTAACGTCGACAGTACAAAAGTATTGCATGTGGTATCTCAAGAAGTTTTCCAATTTTCTTCACATAGAAAATTTTTTTCACATTTTTTCACATCCAAGAATCAGATATTTTCCACATTTTTTCACATGCAAATATCTGGGTTTTTTCACATTTTTTCACATGAAAATGTCTGGTTTTTTCAAAAAAAATTTGCATGAAATGTCTAGTGGTGTTTTCACAGTTTTACCCAATATATTTCAAAAAATTAACAATTACAACAGCTATAATAGTGCATCCCAAACTACCAGACGCGACCCACCTACAATATTGAGAACGCTATAGGTATAATTTTTTTTACAAAACTAGACCACAAATAGCGGATTTCAGTTTGCTTTCTAAAAATAATTGTATGGTGTAAAATTTGATATCAATGCTTTAAGAGAACACTGCAGGCCAATTTTTTTTAATTCGAGAAAAATTGAATAAAAAGTGCATTTTTCATGGAAATGATTTTTTTAAGACATAATGCACTATTTTTAAGATTCTTATAAAATATCAGTCTTCAAAAGAGCACTGCAAGAAATTTTTACGTTTTAAAAAACTGTTTAAAATAATAAAATTTTAGTTCGCTTTTTATGAAATTAAGGACCATAATGGAGGGGATTTCCTCAGTTTTAAGCTGGATTTTTTGTCAAATTACCCATTTTTTTCACATTTTTTTACATTTTTCACACAAGCGTATACATTTTTAGATTTTTCAATCTTTTTCACACAAGGTTATAAAGTTTTATATTTTTCACACTTTTTCGCAGTGGTCACATGCCTGCAGTGGTGCAGTAATGGATTGTTTTTCTGATTTTAAAACTATTTTCACAACGCAGAAATGATACACTTTGATGAACATTTTTAACTTTAACATAAAGACATGTTGTTACATGCTTGTATGAATTTCAATAGCAAAAACTGCCAAAACTTTCATGATTAGCCCCAAATTTGACACTAATGTTAAAAGCAGCTTTGCCAATTTAACGCGCAAAATATGGGCAGTTTTGGATAAACAGTATTATGACCTGCTACATACTGAAGTTTAAAATATTGCATTAAAATCGTATTCAAAAAATATCGCGACAAAGCTGTCGCAAAATGCCATTTTACAAAACAAGTTTCCTAACAAATGTAGCAGACAATCATTTATGGATATTATGATAGATTTTAACCCAATGTTTTACAAAACAGTGAATGATGCCTTATCATTTCGACAACCCCCTTTACTTTCGTCATCATTGCTGGTTTATTTAAATCAAGAAATTACTTACTTTTACTTCCCTTATCTTGTGGCTCAGGGCTTGAGGATTTAGCTTTTGACCTCTGCTTTTTCTCAGTCGATGGAGTTTTAACCGGAGCCTTTTCATTAGATGGAACTGTTCGCACTTTTGCAGGGGTGGGTTTTGCCTTTTTACTGTCCGGTTCCACCATCTCTGGTGACTGGGTTTTGCGCTTGGATGGTACCTGAAACGGAAAAAATTGATTATGCATGCACAGCTAGGGTTGTTAACGAATAGTACGATCCTGGCAAATTCAAGACCGTTTTTCATAGGATTATTTCAATAATACTGAAAATGCCATAGACAATTTTTTTCGGAAAAAATTACACATCTGACGTACATGTACACACTTTTCAGCAATTAACGTTTTGGTTAGAAATGTCATTGCTGAATATTGTATGCATGCATATTTGTTTCCAAAAATTAGATCACAAATGCCAGATTCGTGTAAAAATAGCAAGGTTTGAAAAGTCTGTATCTTGTACAAAGATGGACACAGATGGAAAAGGAGGAATAAATATTTACAGTGCTGCACGATTTCTAAAATCCTAATAAGTAAAGAGTGTACCAAAGCAAACCAACACTTGCCAAGAAATGCTCTTATAAGTGATATAGGTTCAAGAAGCAAAAACATTCTCCTGAATCAAGTTTAACAAAATCACTTTTCCAAATTCCGTGGGTGAAGTGCATTCAAACTTTGTAATTGTGCACGTTAGAAATTGAATTAATCAATTATGTAAAGTTAAATTAAATTACGTGCAGACAACAACAGAAAAGTAAGAAAAATGCATATTTTTTTTGCTCGTTTCTTAATCATAGAAAAATGCACGATGACTACTCTCCATTTTTTTAAAATATGCATTTTCATTTCAAAAATTGAAACATTTGTATCTCCACTCAATGGTAACTTACAGCAGGCAAAATGGTTTTTTCCAATGCATTCTTCCCTAACAGCTCAACCTCTGCAGCAGCAGATGCTGCCCGAATTTCCAGTGCACCTTTAGGGAAAAGGAAATGAACAGAGATTGTAAAAATATGAAAAAGAAACCAAAAAAACTTTCTTGAAATATATAGTAATGTTCCCATCATGTCACCGGTGCGCAGGTTTTAACAGACTGTGGCTTAAAAAAATATTCACCTTTCACGTTTTTTGTAGTTGGTGAGCTTTCCTTTGCTCTACTGAACAGACTCCCAGGTGCTAATGAGGTTTCACTGGAGTCGTCCCGCAAAGTGAATGCACCTAAGCGCTGGGACTGAAAGAAAAAACGAAACTTAATTTAGTTATGGGTATAGCAATGCCATTCTGATGTTCCTGTATTTCAAATTGACTGAAAGTTAATTATGGTATGGGTCATATTTCAAAAGCATGTTCCAAATTAACGTCATCTTGCGAGACCACCCCATGAGTGACACGGCGTAATTATGACTAATGTAGCATTCATCAAATGATGAGTACAAATGTTTCTTAAAACTGCATTGAAAATTTAAGTTGGTGCAGACAGAATTCCTTCATGAATGACATTTTTTCAATCACCAAGTATCAGATTTATACAGTATTACTACCTCTTTGGGGGAGTCCTCCTTTAAGTCTTTTACTGGCAGCTCTGAGGAATGAAACTTGATAAAAGCAAGGCCATACTGTGAAGTCTAGTATAAAAAGAAAATTTAATTATGAGCAAATCAGTTGAAAGCACACTGATGGGATGTGTGATAACAAATCCCCACCTTATTAAATGGTTGTGTGCATACGATCTTCGCTCGGTCCCATTTCTCGTCCACGACACCTTTTGTGAATTTATCGTTGCTAAACATCCTGACACGATTAGTATTGGTACCGTTGCGAGACTCAGCTGGACTCATGAATGACGAGGCCACAAGCAAAACCTAGATTGAGTAGCATCATGTGAATTTCGTCGAACTAGTTGAGCTTCCATGAAAGCTGCGAATAACCTGCCTGATAATTCTGTTCATTGTCTGACAGTCGCCCGACAAGGACTTCAATGAAAGCAGAACCTTCATTCCCAATGTCCAAGCCATGAATTTTGCTTGCCTTTTCAAACTACAAGTAAATATCACAATAGTTAGGGAATTTAAAACTGATGCTGAAAGCTTAGGTCTAAAGACATGAAATGGATAAATGGATTGATTGGTCATTCACCTGTAGGACAACAGAAGCCTGTTTTTCGCCACCTTTGCCACAAATCCATTTCTTATATTCACTGGTCTTTAAGAGATTCTCTGCAGGAAAGCTCTGAAAACAACGAAATTTATTATGAGATTACATAAAGATGTGTCCAATGTTGAAGGTTTCAGATCTTTTTTGAATGGAGGATCGTATCACCAAGTGCAAGCAAAGAATGCGCAAACAAAACTGAAGAACAGACACGTGTACAAGGGTTGCAGTGTCAACCATTAATGCTCGAACTACACGTTCCTCGATACAGGATTTGCAAGAAGAAAGGCCACAATGTACGTGTTCGACACTATCAGAACAAATGATCGGGATCAACTAAGGCCCAGTTGAACCATTGCAGTTTAAATGAAAGGTTGGATAACTTGGTGACTGGGGTTACCTATAACCAAAAGTAGACCTGAGGGTCAGTAGGTTTATGTTGCACCATTTTACTATAGGGATTTTTAACACAAGGCAAACTAGCATGTTGATAACCTGGAAATCAATGAAATATTCAACTATCTTGAGCAAGCAGTTTTAAAACGGTTATTTCAGCTCAACTAAAGCGTGGTTTGAATTTGACATATTAGCATAGTCATGCATGGTCTAAGTGACCTTGGTAATGTCACATGGTTAATTGATTGGTAATTTATGACGTCCATAAATAACACGATTACATCTGATTCATCCTCTATTGTTATTAGAAATCTTAGGTTACCCTGCCTATTAGCTGCATAAGCTAACTTTTTTAGACAGGAAGTCAATTGTCACTGCAACAATAGGGGGTGTCAATCCCAAAAAAGAATTGAGTTGGAATTGAAATTGAATTTGACTAATTGGTGTGTGCAACCAAAACCTGCCAAACCGGTTTTGGTAGTCATTTGCGGACGCGGACACCAATTAGTCAAATTCAATTTCAATTCCAACTCAATTCTTTTTTTTTTTTTTTTTTTTTTTTATTTACACCCCCTAATGTTGCACTGACAGTCGACTGCAT
>JAQGAF010003395.1:0-17810 GCA_034687865.1 Kryphioiulus occultus
CCCTTCACCAAGATGATGACGTAATTACTTAACATCCCAAAGTGTCGTACATGTAAATGGACTAACGACTAATGACTTCAATAATGACTAGCCTCCGTTTTTGCGAAAAATAATTGTCCGCGGTGGACACCTGAGGGTAAACTCGAAACTGTACATCTTTGTGAACTGAGACCCCAAAGGATAACTCAAGTTTTGGTGTCTCGGATACCGTATTTTCGAAAATTTGCTCGTTATATCCGAGTAGTGTGCTCGTTATAACCGTGAAAGATTACATTGCGAATCGGCGTAAACCAAATCTGCTATGGCAATTTGCTCGTTATAACCGAGATCTCGTTATAACCATGGTCGTTATAACCGAGTTCGACTGTACATTGTACATTAAGAGTCAATCTCATTTGGTTATGTTTAGTAAATTGTGTTCTTGGACATCGACAATATTTGGTAACGGAAAATGCTAAAAAAAATGTAGGAACTGGTCATGGAACAGCATATTTTATACCAATAACACAATAAACGTAACCGAAATTAACTTATGAGAATCGCATGAAGTAGAAAAATCCCTTCAGTCCTTGATGTACCAGATTAGTAAATTGTTTATTATGAATTAAATAAGAACACGTGGGAATAATGGGTCTCTTAACAGGCACTTGAAGGCATAACTTCAATTTCCCTGGTGTCCGATTTGACTTTAACAATCTGTCTGCTTAGGCTTGAAAAGATATAAAGTAATGTGTATGTGGATTATCCTCATCCCTTGAAAAGTTTGCCAAGGACTGGTTTGCTCCGCCAAGAAATGTTATTATACGTATTACACATGTAGCTGTAACTCCAAGCGAAAACAAGACATCAACAGAGTGGAAGCAAATAAAAGCCCTGTGCACACAACGGATTTCTTCACATCTCATTTCATTTTGTTGTTATTCCGTTGCCTACGAAAGCTATTCGCCTGAGCACAAAAGGAGACACATTGTCCCAAGAGGTTTGCTATATATTTTTTTTTTCTACCCTTAACATTCATGTAAAGAAGAGCTTCTATGGGTACAGTCTTTAATGCCGTCTCAATGGCTGAATATCTGCATTGTCTGAATCGAAACCAAGCTCAAGAGCAATCCACACTGGGTCCTGCTAAAATTGACAGTCCTTCACCAGAACCAATCTGTGCCAAACAGATTGCATTTTTATTGAATTTCAAAAGAGGGTCGGAGAAATGGACCTTTGTGATGGACGGACAAATACCTCTAAGATGGCGATTTAACGAGGAATTATTGTGGAAGCCTAGTGCCTCATAAATTGGACTAAAAGCATCGGACTGGGGTGAAGAACCTTAAGGTTTCGAAGCATTTCATTGAAAAGGGTCTAGTTGGAAATGGAGAATAGCAATCAGAGGTTGGACGAAACAGACAGGTTCGTTATTTATTTACAGAGGAAATGGGCACTAATCAGGTTAAGGTAATCGCTATCTTTAACGAATAATTGGGCGAGGGTGAGAGATATTCACGCTGTTAAAGAAGAAACCTAAGGATTAGTAGATTCATGTTGCACCATTTTACGACAGAGATTTTTAAAACAAGATTAGTAAACTTGTTGATAACCTGTCGTATCTAGAAATTCTGGGAAAATTTCATTGAAACCAAAATGGCTGCCTTTATGTTTAACTTTCAGTGCGGCAATGTTTTTTCTTGGTTGGATGGTTGATGATGGGGTTTAAAGGGCGCAATGTTTTTTCTTGGTGAATATTATCTACGAACATTATTTCAGGCCCAGTTGCACCATCGCAAGTTAATGAACGGTGAGATATTATAGGGTTGCCTATAACCACAAGTTAACGTCCAAGAGTAAAAGCATGACATACCACGAAGACCAACATTTGCATTGAAAACAGTTGATGTGCAATGTTGGCAAACTGTTTGCATGCCCATTCACAAGTTGCTTTTATCAGCTGATAGACCAGCTTTGAAGCAAACTTTGCTTCGGGAATAAATTTAAATCAACACGTGGTGCGAGACAGCTTTCGTGTAAACCATCGCACCTACAATCATTAACTTCGAGGTTTGTGGGTTTTTGTATGCTTTGTGAAAAGAAAGAAAAGCTGGCTTCGAATTGAATGTATTTACACAGAATTGTACTTCATTTGCCAATTTTGGATGTTTCGCCTTAGCACAATGAACTTTAAAACGGAATCCCCAAACTACAACAAGTTTGAATAGCAGAACACTAATAAGGATTTAGCGAAACACCTATACGTGTATTTTGCACTAAAAATTAGGCATAAAAGCCACCATTCATTCTGCATAGCCTACGAAGGTGTTTACTGTAGCAAATGAGGGATTTTTCGGTTTACTAGAGATACCAGAGAGAATCGTGTGTTGATGGATTTGTCGTAAGATAAACACAAACAGTGCCAAGACTCGATAAGAACGCGTAATGAGGTAATTTGCTAATTATAAGATAACCTAGGCTAGGGGCTTAATTCTTGTTTACAAGCTAAGTTGGCATATCAGAGGGTGTCATTCAAGCTTAAGGAAACCTTAAGACCAAAAGCTAGCTGCGTTCCACACGTGAAGATTTCGCCATGATCCGTTTTACAAGCTAAGTGTGTTCATAAACGACTAACGTGCATCCTGAGGGTGTTAAGCAGTGGTTTCGGTTAAGGCTGTGGTCATTTCAAGGATATCTTAATACGTATTTAAATCCTATTATTCGGCGATTACAAAGGTCTGGCAATCTATACAATTATAAACGTGGTGTTATCGCGGATTTATGCCAAAGTGAATATAGAAAGTAGTGTCAATGAAAATGTGGATAGACTAAATCGATAGGCCTTATACGGGAATATTCGAAAGGTTTAAATTAAAAATTAAAACCATTGTAGTTATTTTTAATTAAACCATAGTGAAGGGTATCAAATATCATTTACAAATTACTTGTACATTATAACCTAACAAAATAAATTTAATGGATCAATTCTGACAGCCAGGACATGCGTTATTTTTGTCTACTCTACAAGTAGGTTGGAATATAAATGCAGGGTTACGATAGCTTCAGCAACATAAAATCCCCTAACTTTCCCAGGTTAACAATTTTATTTTCCCCTGACATTTAGTCTTCCAATCTGCAAATATAAAGCCAAAAGAATCTGCCATTGATTGGGAAGATAATTATTAAATTTGTATAATAAGAAATTCACACATAGAAGTATTAATGCACTTTTTAAAATGGATTTTTAATTAGAGGAACTCCGATGCTCAGAATTTACTTTAATTTGGAAAATGTCGATGTTCTCAAAACGAAGCCAAATAGGAGGAACCAATCTGCCATATTGGCGTTTTCTTTCATTGGGCAAAGGGCAACTTCATCTTAAAACCACAGTACACGCCAAAACTAATATATGAAGCACCTTCTGGGTTGAAATTATAAGTAACTTTCCCAGGTTTTCCAGCATTCCTAGATTTGGGGGAAACTCTGTAAATATGCGTAAATTTGCGGTAAGGACTACACTAACGTACAAGTACATGCATATCTAATATTTGAATTGAAACACGGGACAATCCATAAATCAAGTCCTTCAAGAGAGATAAGAAAATACATATAATTATTTTTGACATAAAATGAAAAGCAGAACAGGGGAGGGTTGCACTCCCAAGGGTAACATTTTAATTATTTTTTTCCATTCTGTATGAGCGTAGTCCTATCTAACAACGACTTTATTAATTTTGGAATTAATCATCTCAAACGTTGTGAGGCAAAATGAAATGAAACAACTCAAAATTATGTTTGTGACATTAGTGAGCTCTAACTGTATTGTGCTCGTGAGCTTTGTTTCTTGAATTGTGTCGACCCCTTAATACCAATGAACTTTTCAAACGCATAACTGAAATCTAATTTCATCTGAGCACTTCATCCATGCATTCTCCGGCATCTTTTCTACAGACGTGACTGTAATACTGACAATGGACAGGCACAGAAAGTGGTATTGATCCTTTGTTTCCAAAATGGTCTAAAAATAACTTGGTGTAGACCACACCCCATAAAACGTGGATCTCGTATAGGATTACAGATTTTTGTTTGCTACACGGATGCAATCATTTAACCCTGTGTTTCCGCTACATGTTAATTACGAAATTGCGTGTTGTTATTCCTATAAGACTTAAAATCGTCCCTCATAGAGCTGGTATTCATTTTTCGCTTACACTCTCCTGTCATAATCGATATGAGCTAAGTTTAATAACTCATTTCAAACACTTTGACAAATTTAATTTACATACACTGAAATTAGAAAATCCGTAAGGAGAAGCTTACGAGTCAAATTGCTAGAGAGACGTTTTCCCAACACAACAGCTTCGACTGACGCACTAGATAATGTGTGGCCTTCTATCCCATTGACGTCACTAGAGAACCATAGACGCTCCTATCTGCCAACATGCAGTAACAGTGTTGTTTAACAAAACGTATTTTTGGGATATAAAGTTCTAAACTTTCGGCATCAAATATCTCATCTGGGAGCATTAATGCAGATGAAGGAGGAAATATGCAAATTCACGTTCGTGCCTTGCAGAAACTGGTAAATGACATGAAGATGGATTTGATTTTAGAGAAAAAGAACAACTGAACAAACAGAAGCATAATCCTAAAATTAAACAATAGAAATTATAGGAAACAAAGGCTGGGGCGTAGAATGGTCACCTCGTACGCTCTGATATAGTCTGCTTACATTAAATGCCAAGCAATATTAAGAAACTACAGAACGTCGAAATGGCACCACAATAATATTTTGCAAAATCACAAAATCAATACTAGCCAACCAAAATAATTTTTGGATAAATTTCTGTATAATGCATACCCCAAATTGAACTCTACTAGTTCAGTGTGTCTACTGGATTTGGTATTGCAAATTCCGTGACTTTAAAAAATCCGTGAACTCAAAAAATTCACACATTTTTACTTTGTGAGTCAATCAAAGGCAACAATTCCATGACCCTAATCAGGGTGACCAACAAATTCCAATTTTTGTAATTTAAGACTTTTTAGGATTTTTTTGGAGAAATATAAACGACAATTTATGAACTTTTGAAGACATATTTAGGTTTTTTTAACAGTAACAATTTTAGAACAAAGTATTTCAATGTATACTTACATGTATCTACAAAACAATATTAAAAGAACAAGTGGAAGTGGTGTCAAACCGCACCTATACAAATTTTTGGATACTTTCGGATACCAGGTACTCTGACAACACAATGTATAGGGCTTTTAAAGGCATTTAATTATTTATAACTTTTTTAAGACTTTTAGGACTTTCTTGCACCCTGCCTAGTGTAAATTCCATGACTTCCATGATCGGTAGACACACTGTAGCCTAGTGTACGAGAATGATACCTGCCTTAGTTGCCAGAATTTATTCTTTGTATTGCTGCCCCTAACCGGCAGGCAATCACTGCCAGCTTACGAGCCTTTGGGAGAAGCCCACTTTCTCATTGTGTGTATTGCTGGAGCAGGGACTATACCTATATGTAAGTTTATTATTATAGCCAGTTCTTAACTAACATTTCACTTATTCTGTTATGCTGGCTAAAATCGTAAAATTGTCCTACAAGAATAAGTGTCGTCTGTCATAATTATCCAAGTCATGAAGATATAAAAGATTTCTGAAAATGCTGCAATTTCTCCTGCAAATCGTGCAGTTTCTTTTCAAGCACTTGCTCTAAAAATACACTTAGTATGTGCAAGGGCCCTTAAGTGTAGCCTTATTCTTTAGGGAATTGGCTGGTGCATGTTATTTACCAGTGGCGTCTTCGAGCAAACCGTTACAAAGGGATGCTTCTCCGAGTTAATTGGTGCAAACACGGCTCCGAGTAATTTAATCTTTCACCGATAGCGCATCAAATGTTAATGGCGTCAAGTCTACTGTTTTGCATATTCCTACGTGAGCAACAGACAACAGGGGCATAAGATACCTATTTCTGCTCGGAGGTAAGGCAATGGTTTAAAAATATCTGCCCCTGCGTAATGCCATTTTGTCGGGCTATTTGATTAAAGATATATACGTCAATGAACACATTTCATGCTAATGAGGCTAGCGTCTTTCAAATCAGTGGCAATTAGTATGCAAATTTGGTCATTTCGAGTAAGTGTATGTCTACATCGATGCTAAGTGGGATGGAAATAGATAGCAGTTTGGCTTAATAATGGGGATGATAATGTGAAATTTTACCATTTAGATGGACATAATTTTGGTCTCAAGAGAAAAAAATGAATGTAGGTTTTCAAAAGAAAGTTTTCAAAAGAAACTGCCTAGTAGAAGTACTGTATCATTCGGTAGGTATCGATACTATAGATCTATCAAAAGTACCAAAAAATTGTTATCTTGCTCGTGATCTAAAGTGCACAAGTGAATTTTACTAAAGCAGATCAACAAATAAAGCAATTGCAGATTGATTTACGTTTTCGGTTTCTTAAAACAAGTCAAAGATGACAACTGATTCGTCTGATTATGAAGCCTTTCATTATTCCTGCTTTTGATTCACTTCTAAATCTTATCTCAATATTTATCTAGGCTAGAAAAACACGATCATGCCAGAGCGGAAGAAGGAAAGTTAATTGGTTTTTCGAGCCAGTTTTCTGTATTTTTACTTTATCTTCGAGAACAGAACACATCAAAGCCAGTCTAACAGACCTTAAGTTGAAACAGAAATCATTTCATCGTTATTATCATTGTTTTATTTTGTCGTAATTGTTCGTTTACGATTTGTTTTAAGTTGCGAGAAAACTCAGGATTATACGACCTCAAGCAGGTTTCAAGCAGGTTGGTATTAGATACTAACAAATCCAATTTTCGGTATAATAGCTTGATTTTATTCGAACCATGCGCTGTTTCCCACTCGTTACGATTTCCAGGAACCCAACTTGGACACAAATCAATATCCCAATGTTACAAGTATTTTGATACCAACAAACACCATAGGAATCATTGCTCAACATTTCTTATTAGCGATAAACCCTTTACATGAAACGGCTAATGTAATTTGCTTCCACCCAAGTTATTTTAATGGCATATTATCAAAGGATAACAATGTCATAATTTTCAACAACTCAATCATTTGATATGTTTTGAAAAATTAGTTTCATATTACTTGTACCTCAATGTATCTCAAGTAAGACATCCATTTGCAGTTATTTATGATATAGGCAGTTCAGAAAACGAAGAGATTAAATCGTATTTTCGACGTTTTTCAAATAATGTACAATTTAGCGATGCCCATCTTGTGGGTGCGAAAGCTAGTCATTTAAGGTGATGTTCGTCTTAGCCACAGGTGAGCAAAAAACTTATTTAGATCTTCCTAATTAAACAACTTATTATAACCACAACTTTTCACTGCCAACATGCAGAATTAGTCGCAATCTAATGCATTTGTTATTTGTTTTATAATCGTTATATTATTATTAAAAAACGGCTTAAATAATGACATAAAACAAATAACATGGCATAGATCTCAATCCATTCTGCATGGTGGCAAAGAAAATTAGTGCTTAGAACAAGTCGTTAAATTAGGGAGGTCCAAAATTTTTTTGCACACCTGGTACACCTGGATACGGTCACGTGGCTAAGGGAAACATCTTAGAAGTGTGGAAAAGCAATTATCAGTTAGCGTTTTTTGGACATACGATCCACTTGTTGCTGCCCATGCGTAGGCAATCACTGATAGTTCAATTGTCGTGTTGTTTGCGTGTGTTCAGGGGTAACATATGACGCCATCAGGAGTTATGGCTATCTTAATTCCAAATTGCGTTTCCGCACCGAAAGGCGAAGAAAAATAATACTTGTCGTGAAAAAATCCGCAACGTGAGAATCTCAGCTTCAGATATATGGACACTCCACCTTGCTTTCACTTGTTGGATTGCGAATCAATAGCGAGCAATTTTTTTCCATCACGGCAAGGCGACGTTATGGGTAAAACGTTAATGGAAACACAAGCATAAAATGGATCGGATGAGCAACAGCTTCAAAGGTGAGTCCACATGACACAGAGACACACACAGCTCTTTGAAGTTGGTTTATATCACGCTTGGCACACATAATAGGCTCAAAAGAGAGGAGAAAATACAACGATGAATTTACGAGCACACTGGGATGGCCTTATCAAACGTGCAAGAGTGTCGAGCATAAAAGGTGCCACCATCTCCTCTTGTCACAATTATGAAAACCGATGATTAATAGTTTTATGCGTTCGGAAGTTATCTTATTCAAGCAGCGCCTACATCTTCCCGTAAGACCTTTCCTAAGCGTTGCAGCACTGCACATCGGCAAAGAATGTTTTCATACTGTGTTTTCAAGATGTTAACCTAATCTGAATTTCAGAGATGCTACAGTTCGCAAAGTTAGTCCACTACTTTCCTCAAAAAAGGATGAACTGCTTCAAATATGCACAATATTTATAATGCATTTAAAATATACATGTACCGGTACTTGTCTAGTACTAACATATGTCCAGTATGCAGGAACGGCCTATCCGGTATGCCTACGAGCCTTTAGGAGAAGCTCACTTTTGCATAGAGACTATGCTGAATAAGGGATAATACCAAAGTACACCCTGAATTTCATCAACTGTGAAATTTCCAGGAGATATGCAAGGATTTTTCCCATCATTACATTTAATTTTTCGTTCCCTTTCCATTAAAACCTAGAAGACTAAACAGATTTTACGAATCGCTATTTAAGAAGGTGCAACGGGCAACGCTGAATGTTATTAAGTGAGGTAGCAATAAAATTATACCATGCTTTGTTCTTCGCGCCTAAGGTTCATTTACATTTGAATTTAATTAAAGAATTCCTAGCTATGCCAACAGTTCTCTCGAGTAGGCCCTACTGGGGTCTAGGCATCAGCAAACATTTCCCCATGTGAAGCTGGGAGGATATGGTCTATTCAATTTGAACAACAGTATAATTTTGTAGCCAGTTTTTTTGCTGAAAACCGTGTTTTAGGGGCGGTTTTTCCAGGCACATTTTTCAATTTCTTGCCAACGCCATAAAACCACTATCAACGTTCAGCCATCAAGCTCTGGCTTCCGTAAAACATTACAATTAGGCAATGAATGCTATTTACGTCATAAACGCCATATTGAAAACAATAAGGACGAACAATAAAGACGAGGTGACAGTTTTCAAAGGAAACTGCCTTTTGTTGAATTAAAGCATACGGGCCCACCATTGGAAAACAGTTAACCAATAATTAGTCAACCCACGACAAATTCACGTAAATCTGCACATAATTAATTCGCTCTACAAATAAAACTCACAAAAGCTGCAAAAACCGGTTACTCGCAAGTGCTAATAAAAACTGGGATTTAATTTTTAATGGCTTCTGGAACGATGGATTCAGCGAAAGGTAATATTACTTTCTGGTGGTTTTAGCGAACATAAATTTAAGCAGGCTAACAGTCTTCCAGTCTTTCAGCTGAAAATTCTCAGATAGAAAATCTTCTCAAAGCTAAACGAGTTAAAGCTGATGATTCACACATTTTTCTTCGTGAAAAATAAATTAAAAATTTAATGGTCGGCTATATTTGTATTAGATCGCATCCGCTTAGTCGTTTTATAAGCGAGCAAATCCTGGAAACTGCTAACGGCATTTGAAAGCAAACACCAACAGCTCCCAAAGAAGATGAATCCAATTTTAATAAGCCAATTTACGGTGTATAACACTGCGAAATATAACACAATTTTGTCGTTTAAATTTGTATAGCACTGGACTCTGGGGTTTTAAAAAACCAAAAGTCACCAGTTTTCCTGCCCTCTCCATTTTATACCAAGTCATTAGAACCAGCTGAAACTGCTTTCTTCAACCAAAAGCTGCCATAGCACGCAAGCCATTAAATTAGTTTTACATAAATTGCGCATAATGAAACCTGATGAATTAGTCTACGTGAGATGAAATTATGTGGAGGACATTGCACGTACAACAACAACTTGAGCTGGAAATGCCATATGACACAATGGCAAGGAGATTATCAATTAAGGGACTACAACTATGGGAGTCCTGTACATTTCGTGTTATAGCACTTAGGCACTAAGCACATAATTTGCTATCATTTAGGCGCTCAAGACTCCCGCTATTAATTAAGCTGTCTGCAGAGATAAACAGCCAACAACAAGAATAGAACAGCACCTTAATCCCTTCCACTTTCATCGGGTTAATTTTTAAAAACATTTTCTGATGGAATTAACATTTCAACGGTGGAATGTCCCACTGCGCATCTTATAAGTGTCCTTAAGATATAGCAACTATTATATAGTGCCAAAAGCAATTTTAGCATATAACATGATGTTTAGCACACAATACATTTGGGGTATGTTGTTAGTGTGTCCCACAATATTTCCATACGTTTTTTTTCTTAAAAGTTAAAAAAAATAATGTTGCAAAAGAGTAAGTGAATTTTATCCCTTTAGCACAAAGGAATTACCCAAACATAACAAGGCGACCTACTGAACAATTCAGGAATATTTTGTACACGTTTTTCAACTATTCAGAACATCAATTACATTATTTTTTTCGTTTTCTCTCGACTCGTATCAACGCTGGAAGAGCTGTTAAATATATTTTATTTAAAGAGCCCTTCAGCAATTTAACCAGGTTAATGGATATGATATTATCCAGCATGCGTGTATGAGACAATTAAGAGACACCAAAGAATGTGAATATTCAGCCCAAGTTGAGATATACGTTTGCTAATTGCTGTGACATATGTTACAGCACGTTAACACTTAATTATAGCTTTATGTTTTGAAACACATGCTCATAAATATCTGCACAAACTAGTTACCCCATAATGAATATTTTTATCCATTTATAAGATTAGTTCCAATAGCATAGTTCGATCGCCTTTTCTTGTTATTCGACTAGTGTTATCGAAATAGCCTGGGCCCAATGTGATCCCATTAAACGGAGTCCACTGTAGTAATTTTCTTCTAAGGAAATTCAATTCAATTCAAAATTAAATTAAATAATTCAATTCAATAAAATAAAAGGCAAGTTAAATTGATTATTTTCTTATATTGAGCAGATTTTTTTTCCAGTTTTGATTTCTGTCAAAGACCGATAGTTCAGTAATTTACATTTGTCAACTTTGAATATAGAGGCAAGAATTAATGCACATTTTCTGGGCACATGCACTATCTTATGTGACTGTTTAAAAACGATTATATGCAAGCAAATTAGAATGTTCTCGTTTATCTTCACGCTGATTAACTTTCTAATTAGGACGAGGACTTAAGTTCTATTTTTATCACACTTGAAAACATGTGACCTTGTGCTCGGGAAATGTCTAACTGATTAACGTTTGGAAATATCCATTTTAACTTCGCTTAACTTAAATTAAACCCTTTAAGCGCATACTTCCGAGCCTGTTTTTACGACTCGTACTAGTACATTCGACGCATAATGATATTTTTCTCTATATGAATATTTCTAGCTGCGGATTAAGCACCCATGCGCATGTGGATTTTTACATCAAAATTAGCATATATTAAAAATATCGTAACTAGAATCTTTCAATGGCATATGGAGGCCTAAGCAAGTCATACATTACTATAAGTAATATGGATTGATGAGGAATCATTCTATGAATCATCCATTTAGGACAGCCCGTCATTTCATTATTTTACCTTGAAAGTCATCGAGCAATAATATTTAAATATGCAATGAGGCAAATAAAATGAATAGTCCATAACACTATCCAGAGTTCTATGCTTTGGCACACATGCATGTACATGTACTATATACTAAATGCATTTTCGACATAAATTATACATGTATCAGATCGTTGAACTTAATGTACAGAATGCATGTAATGAATGGCGTTTTAAATGCATAATGACATTACATGTATATCAATTTAACCAAACACTTATTTTGGCAATTTAAGCAAACACTTATATTAGGGTTACAATTTTACAATATTGCGCCATATAGAGGCCCGTTCATTTAAGACGAATGGTCCTTTACATTCTATAGCTCTTCATCAGTGAGCTACCATTAATATAGACAATTTTAATGAGAAATGAAGGGGGGAGGATATGATTACGTCATTATTCCACTGAATAATTCATGAGATAGTTTTGCCTTTAATAATCACCGCTGAAAGTGTCACAAATACTATTGACTTACGATTTATGATTTCTCCGTTCGGGTAGCCCAGCAGGTAGGATATCTTATTTCAAGAGCGAAATGGATTATTGAAAACTAATATCACATAAATGCGTCTTATGATTTCGTATATGGCGAAAAATGGATGCCGTTCATTTACAGTATCAAGGCTATATGCTGGGATTGCCTCGAAATTCATGCTGTATCCATTTATGATTGCAAATGTTAATAAGATGGGTTTAAACTGAACCTATTAGCAATCGATACGCTTCTACGAGCAGATGGGAAGTCCATAACAAAGCAGTTAAGAGTACTACTAAAATGGACTAAACAGCTCCCATGAGATTTGCAATCCCCAAAATATGCAGGATTTATTAAGCCCCATTTTCAAATATAGCACCAAAACACACCTGCATGTAGAAAGAGGCAATTTGGTAATTGAACTATAAATAGATTTAAATATTTATAAATCACATAGTAAGAATTTTGTCCCACACAACCATACGCTATATAAAAGCATTAAGCTCGCAATTACTTATGGAAATAAAATGAATGCCATCTCAACGAAACCAAATGCAATTAAATAAATGCGGTGAGCTGAGTGCACCGCATGATATACGTTCAACTACCGGCATTTATTGTTTTGCATTAATTAGCCTCGGGCTAACAAAGCCGCACAATGGAAAACTGAGCATTTCCTAGAGGCCTAGACTACATTCATAATGGGAAATTTTGTAAAAAAAAAACACCATTAATCTAGCTAACCTAAGCCACAAAACTTTCTAGCTACTGTATCAATACCCAAAATCATTTTTAGCTAAACCATGCTAAGAAAACTGATAAGCTTTCAAGATTACATTCAGAATTCAGGCATTAGCTTATTTCTGTAATTTGATAAACTGTAGAGCATGAAACTAATTAAGTCTAATTAAGTTTAGAATATGATACATATATCGACATTTTGTAAATAAGCAATATCTCATTTCGTCATCTTACTTTCTTGGAACATCAATTTTCTAGGTTAGTTTCAAAATGTAGGCTACTGAGAGTTATTTAAATAATCACTGCTTTGGATTCATTGGATTATAATATACATGTAATACGTACAGGGCGCCTACTGAATTTGATATTATAAATTCCATGACTTTGCAAAGACAAACAATGTTCAATGCCTGTATGTCATCACTTAATAGTAGTGATTTTCAACTAACGTTTCTACCACAGTGATGACATGATTATTGGCCAAAAAACGCTATAGGCGAAATTTTTTGCGAAACTGAATGACAAATGATCAATTTTAACCAAACTTATTTTGTTAATCAATCCAAGGCAGAAATTCCACAACAATAATGTAAATTTCATAACTTTTTCATGACTTCCATAATCTGAATGTAATTCCATGACGTTTCCATGACTTCCATAACCTGAATTTAATTTCATGACTTCCATAACAAGTAGACACCCTGATTATTAGTTTGTGAATCAATCAAAAGAAATCTTCAATGATCCTGTTGTAAATTTCATGACTGTACTATGACTTCCATGACCTGAATTTCATTTCTTCCCTGACCGGTAGACACCCTGAAGTACATGTATATTTGTTGCTTGACACATTTATCATAGCAGGTACATAAAGGCTTTCTACGTTTGTCTGCAACAATACTTATTTGTAAATGTGTGTAACTTGACCCTTTCTGTCGTAAAAGCATTTTCATGGAAATGTACAAAACTCGATAACGTGCTATATTGATTTGAAGCCATCTTGAACATTTAAATATAAACTGGAGGATTAAATATCACGGACTACAGCTCTTTTTCATTGGTTAGGTTCTAAACAAACCATTGAACGTAGACCTATATGTATATGCATTGACGGAAGACACATACTTACTATTCATAAAAACATGCATTTTATGCTTGCTACTCGCATGCGCAGTGAATAAACATGAATACAAATGGAACTCCGCACAGGCGTGGTGAGCAGCAAGCAAAAATAGTGTGGCTCTGGTTTATGGTGAGAGATCTCTCAAAAATTGGTTTTCCGTATATAGTCCAGCTTTACCATTGAGGCTTGCATTTTTTTTTGGTAGGAAAATATTATACCCTTCAAACCACAAAAATAAAATTCACAGTTCGTAAGACTCCAAAGCAATTTTAGTTTCCTGTTTAGAACTGCTCCAAAACATTAAAATTTCACAGATTTCCAGCTGAGCAGCTTCATATACTGTACATATAAGTCATTTTCGGAAATATGTGAACGTTCCCCAAAGGCATTTCCCAACTGATTCGGTCAAGAACAGCTGCCAATTTATTGGAGGAAAGCGGCGAATTAAATTTACCATCGCCTCTGTTCAGAATATCAAGTCGATGTGATCATATAATGTTTTTTATAATGGACGCATGACGTCACGTCCAGTCCAGCAAGCCCTAATCTAATACATTTTATAGCATAAATACGAATGAATAATGGAAATGAAAGTAGTAAGTGGAAAACATTTCTTCGCTCGATGCGTCACATATTGATTATCAATTTCGGTTTCGCATTGCAACGATTTTTAATGCACATACCGGAAAAAAATAATTTTATTATTCATGAGGGCGCAGCACCCAAAGCGTCAACTTTATTTGTAAAGGGATTAACCGTACGATTTTAAGAAATAGGCAAACAAATACTGTGTATTGATATTTGACGGTATTACATAGTGTTCACAAAGTCGCATCCCCATCACAAATATTTTTTAAAAAAAATAAGCTTAGTTACAAAGGCAAAATTTTGAAAAAAGGTAGAAGAATTTAATATCTCTTCTTTCATGTATCTGGATCACAGAATGCTACCAGTAGGCGGTGCTGTAACCGCTAAATCGAAAATGGTTACATGTACGTAAGGAAAGCTCAATGTGTTTTTTGGTACAGTGTATCGTGATACCAAATCATCCATCAGTGTTAAGCTCAATTTCAAAAGAAAATTAAATTTAAATGCGATTTCCACACTAAAAAATCACCAAAGGTGGTTCAGAAACAATATTATATAATATTGTATTATTCAATTCAATTCAACCCAGTACCCTATAATCAGTAAGTGAAGAACATGTGGTAGGAGGGTGTAATCCATCAACCCAATTTAATCGGCAATTACACCCTTATTTAGGTGGTCACCATCGTCATATTTTGTCCATTGGAAGAGAATTCCAACGCCTAATGGCATCCAAGAAACAAGACAACAGTAAATAATATTACCAATAAATCATTAAAATATTATCTAAATATTTTCGATGCTTGCGATTATAGTGTCACCTGCTGGCAGTCCTTGTCAACCAAGAAGATGTACATGAAAAAAACCCATTATGAGTGCTTTTAATTTTCTCAAAGATTTGTTCCTCAAAGCTTTTTTAAAATTAATTGTATAGAGAGGAGTACTTTATGATCACCCTGTACAACTCGGTTATCACGTCATCAGTAAGTTTGTAAACAAGTATTTGCATTTTAATAGCATTGTATTTCAAACTTACAACAACTAAGTTCCAGTTAAGTCGGTGAAGGAGTTAAATTCAGAGTTAAATTCCTCATGTTATCCTCATGTTACATTTTATTTTATGCTATGTTTTTTAAAAACACGCAAATCAATAAAAAATTAACTTATCAGCTATTCAGCAGACCTTACTTGAGTGCATGATTGACAGAAACATCAGCAATTTATGCTGATAATTTTTTTATTCACGATTTACGTCGTTCCGATTTGAATTACACTTTCCAGGTGTCGTTTTTTTCTCGTCGTAGCCATGGCAACGGATTGCTCGATTTTGGTTCCATCGAATTCGATTTATTTGTTTCCTGGTGATTGTAATTGAAATCTGAACGAAGTAAATCGCGAATAAAAAACTTATCTGTAAATATAGGCAATATTTCTATCAATCTGATACTAAAGTACACTACTGCTGAATATATTGGTTAGATAATCTTTCATTCTTTTGCGTGTTTTAAAAAACCTAGTATAAAAGAAAATTTCTTGCTGTGAGAATCTAACTTTCCCCTGCCCTGGGCTATACGTCTGCACCTTAAGTAATTGCCCTGATTATGGCATCACATTGTTTTCGTTACTGGTTTTAAAAAGAATTCTGCTAAACAACACCGTTCTAATTTTCGGACCTTCGATTTATGTTTTGGGTTGGGTTCCGGAATTACAAACAACAAATCTCCATGCGTTACGCTGAAACACCTCACATATTGTACTTAATGTAGAGTTTCGTGTAATTTTAGAATTACCGTTTGCTAGTCTATCTTCAACATGTACATGTACATGTTTAGCGGATCTGCCAATACTGTACTAAACTAATGTTTTGGGACAGCTGCTAAATATTAGATTATAGAGGTTGAAGCGAGTGCATGGACCTGCCACTCGGAACTGCTTTTATTAGTTATTAACAATTGTATCCCCGCAAATTCTCCTCCAAGAAACGCTTAGGGGAGCCAAAATTTGCAAGTACATGTATTTATAGGCTATTAATTAGATATTTTTTCCCACTGTGTTTGACAAATTTTCTGTCAAATCAAAATATTAATTTACAAAAGTCGTGGCCCAATAAATTTCAATACAAACATTCTAGAATATCAGGTTATGGCGATTTAATAAATTTAATATGAGCCCATTGTTGGGAATGACACTTAGAGAGTTTTTATTATTAGTGCAATGCACTAATAATTAAGAATGCAAGTAATATTTTAACTACCTGTGATTGTGTATAGTATTAATGGGAACATACATTATTTCAATTGTTCCACATTAATTTCATATTAGTTCCACATTAATTCCACATATATTGGTCATCCATAAAGGACGTTCGGGAGAGGGACTGTTCCATATTGGAGTATTCGAAACTGGACGGTCTGAAATTCGTGAAAATTCGTTTGTTGTAGGCAGCGCCATCAGGTGCCCTAGCTTGACAACCATGAGCTCCTCCCTTCTACAAGACGTCATGTATAACAGTACTGCGCATGTGGCTTTTTTGATGTTTACAAATGAGAAAAGGTATTGCCTTTCAACTCTGTTTTCAATGCCAAAAGTTTTGAAAGGTTGATGACCTTGACCAGACGCCTCCAGTATGCCTGGACGATAACGCCATTATTGCGGATGTGCCGAAATTCGAAGATTAGGACCGCACCGAATGACGCAACGCCCAGCCAGTGCTTATTCGAAGTTATGGAAAATTGAGTGAAAAGTGTGAGTTGATGAGAACGCGTAATGCGAAATTAAGTGATAACCAATAGTGATCAAGAGACAAGCCTTACTTTGAAAAAATTGGCTAAAATCCTTCAAATAAATGTAGTACGCGTGTGACAGACGACAACAAAAAGGAACAGCGATGTTAGGCCTAATCATGTTTCATCAAACACTCAGTAATTTTAAGGTAGGACCGTGCTTCCTTTTATGGCCAACTGATGACGTTAATTGAGGTTAACTGGCTATTCGACTCTGGGTGGAAGACTTGTTTTAGAGACAGTTCGATTATAGCTCAAGATGTGTTTCTTGATTTCTTAGGAAAATATGAACTACAGTGTGTATAATTTGGGGATGGTACGGAAGCATAGAAACGCAGGTTTTCATGGAAAATTCCTGAAACTCATGAAATGTAACTTACTTGACGTGTTGCGAATTTCCAGCTATGGACAGGC